>RJWJ010005234.1:0-45322 GCA_004363605.1 Indri indri | reverse complement strand
CCATTGGTCCCGAATCACCCTTCCAAGCCCCTTTCTTTCCCCGAGGTCAGGTCTTTGCTGGGAAGCTCCTCAGATTCTCAAGCAAATCCCCCCCTTAGAGCCCCCCACTTCCTCAGCCACGTTTTGTTTTTCTCCTTTCTCAGAGGAGCCTTGTATTTTCTTTGGAAATGGTCAAATCCTAAAGTGAACACAGATCAGTCTCACACCGGACCTTTGTATCAAAACATTTTTAAGAAGTCAAATTTATATTATCAATATTTTCTCATTCTCCTTTTCAGTAACTTCCTATTGACAATTATAAAGTTATCAGAGTTATCATTATTTACCCCCCCTCAGTCATTAAAAAAATTAAGTTTTTACTATCCCTGAAATTTCAGCCTAGGGAGTTCAGTGGTTAGTGTATGACTACACTAGGTGAACAAAAGGCACCTTTCCAATTAAAGCTAATAGTGGGATAACTTCAGACGCACAAAGGGAGAGAAAGGCACTTATGAGTCATGGTGAGTTCAAAAGGAAAGTGTTGAGATGGGATCACAAAGCATCATGGGAAGTGCTATTCAAGCCACCATGTCAAAAAGGCTGATTAACAGCAGTTCCAAGTCGGCCTGATCACCAGGGAGTCTGACTGATAAATTATTTCCCCTCCAGAGAGAATCTCCCTGAACTGAATAAATGTTTCACTTCTGAATAGGATTCATAAAAAGGCATGGGGGATGGTGGCAGCAAGAATAAAGAGCCACATTCATTGAACAATCTGAAACGTGTGACCTGATATTGTTTATCAATCGAAATTTATACTTGTTTTAAGTCATCACAGTGCCAAAGTTTCAAGTGACTCTGTCCAGATACATAATCAATAGTGCTCTAAGAAAAGGTAATTCTAGATTATTTAAAATACGATTTTAAATATTTCCAGTAAACGCATTGGTAAATCCTGCTGTTCATGAAGCTTTTAATGGCTTAATTTTTGTAGTAATTAAGTAGTAATTTGAATTTCTTATTATAAATGTTTCTTCTTTCTTAGATCCACTTGTTTTAATATCTTTATATTACCTTATCTCTTAAATGAGCTTTCATTTTTCTCCATACAAAACAAGTAAACAGTGTGCAGTATATATAGAAAATGATGCCAACTACAGGGAAAAATGTACAGCGAGGAAGAAGGGTATTTGTGTGCAACACAGGAGCATATTACTTAAAGGGGCAATGTGCTGTTCCAGAACTATAAATATGTCATCACTCTAATGAAATGATAATGAGGCATTTGTGACTGCATATCTGTTACCATGGTAACAAACCATGACATCATAAACACAAATGACTGACATAATTGCAGGCAGCAGTTGGACAATGAAGAAAGAAGTCTCATATATATCTAATTATTTCTGATTGCAACAGCTGAAATAACATTCACAAAATTAAATGCAATAAAATTATTTGGAAGGAAATATAATGATAGTGAATGGTTGTAGGAGAAATAAAGGACTTTCTCAAGTCTTTACCAAATGTGAAATTCCTCTACAAAGATGTGCCATCCTACATAAACAGAGTTTTTGCCATGAAATTCAAATAGAAAGCTGCAAGTAGTCTTGTGGGATACCTACGTTTAGGGATTGCCTAGAGAAAGAGCTAGAAATATTGGGCAGGAGCTGGTAAGATTGCTGTGATCTAGAGAGGAGAACAGACAATATGGTTTTTAGCCATCAGGGAGTTGCATGAGACAGGCCATGGTCAATGTGGCCTGGTCCTGTGGAGGGCGGAGGTTACAGAAATACAGTAGCTTCTGGTTAAAAGGAGAGTATGTTTCAGCATGGGGATTGGAGCAGGAGGCAAGGAGCTACAGAGCAAGAGAGTGGAGAGGGAGTGGACATGGTCCTTAGCCGGGCCTTATCTCTTTTTGGTGTCTAAGAGCAATATTTGGAATTTCTAGATTGTTAACCCCTTATTCCAGTGTAAGATCACTTGACCTCTCTTTAAAGTCTTCAGCACTTATTTCTTGAACCCTCAGAGAGAACATCACCTGGCTCAGGAATAAATGTGTTCATGTTCTTCTAGAAACTCCAAAGTGTCCAAAATAGTCCAAAGTAGGCATAGGTACTATGCCACCCTACATTGTCCATCTCCTTCCCATCTGTCTCCCTGGCACCCATGCACAGACCTCTCCCCGTGTACTCATACATATCAACTAATCATACATGTTAACTAATGCGTAGAGACCCAGGCCTGGGGGAGTGAGGGTGTTGGGGTGGGCGCCGACCCTGGATCTGCATAGCTGAAATCCATGGCTACTTTGGTATCTCATGCTTCACCATCAAAGCAATTGATAATTTTCCTAGTTCCAAATCCTTATGTGAAATTTGCTATCAGTTCTCTCTAATTCTATCCCCAGCCTAAGTTTAGAGTTACCGCTACTCATTCCTGGAAAGCAAAATATTTTTTTTTCTTGGTCCTAGATTGAAGCAACCACCCGGGCCAGGACCCTACTGTGGCTCCTGGATGCTGCCTGCAGCTACATTGTTAAATAGCTTTCTTATAGTTCAAAACACAGAATAACCCTCTTTCCTACCACAGACATGGTGCTGTCAAAGATATCTTCGGTCTACCTCTGAGCTCCCAGTTTTCCAAAGATAATGTAGCTGACCTCTTTGTTTTTAAAAACCACTCTACCTCAGCCTTCATGGTAGGAATGTATCTTGGGCTTCTAACCTGGGACCAATGTCCCTCCCCTGGGGACAGCACACATTCGAGTTCCCATCCTGCATTATTTCTTCTCAAGTTAGTTCCCATGGCCTTACTCCAACCTAATCGCAGTTGACATTTTACTCTCCGCCTAGTACCTTCAAATGTATGTTATGTTTGGAAGTTTCTGAGCAAGTTCTTCCTAACCTGAGGACCTTTTAAAAACACAGATTTCATGGATTTGCAAGTCATAGAATTCTTTGAGAATCGTAAATCATCTCCTTAGAAAAATGCATATATTCACATATTCATATATTGCACATATTCATATCTTATTGCATTTGATTCTACAAACCCCTGAAGTCCTTCCTTGGTCCCCAGAGTAATCACCCCTGGATTGGGTCCTTTCCAGGATTTGGAGTTTAAATCAGGCTTCTTTGCTGTTTGCCTATCAAAATAGCTGCTCATCCAGGGACAGTGCCGAGTGCTGGGACAGGTCCTCTTTTACATTTATTGGGTAGACTGCACACCACTAGACTAAATGTCTGTGGAAAGGAAGAAAAATGATCAAGTTGGCACATTGGATTATCTAATGCTTCTATTGTAGCAGATAATAATTTACTGTACATAACTGTATTTGCCTTGGTTAAGGCCATTAGTGACAATGAGTAAACAAAAATGTGGCTAAATTTCTATAAGTTAGTATAAATTTGAAACACATAAGCATAAATGGGAGCAAGTTAAAATAACATTTATATGCTGATAACTCTGAGCAAGGCCTCAGGCTCAGTACAAGCCTTAGGGCACCTTTAGAACTATAATTTGTGAATTTGCTAGTTTTTCTTCCTTGCTGGTATACTCAGGCATCTTTTTCCACTTGGGACTTGGAGCCAACTAGTCTTCTTGTTACAGACACTAGTGAACATTTGTACTCAATGAAATCAAATCCTAGTGTGGATTAATCTCGTACTCTGAGCCCCACTGGGCTTGGTTTGTGAATTCTGGCCCAAGCAGTAAAGTGTACTCGACCAGAGTGGATTAAAGTCAAGTGCAACTGGATATTCCTCCCTTCTGAGTCATTTCTGGGAATAAAGTCTAAAAAATTATTAAATGTCTGTATCCCAGATAACAATTCAAAATAAATCTATTATGCCTAAGTAATGATGTTTATAAATTAGTTTAGGACAGAAGCCTAGTCTTGTTTAGGTTTAAAGTGTTCTCAGAAGTGTGTATATAAATCAGAGGAATTCTACTGTTCCCTCTCCGGACCCTAACATCTTAAAAAGTCAGTGGCCCAGCCGTTGAATTCAGCTGAGGCCTCAGCTTAAGGCTGGCTTCTGGCCGAGACTTTGGGGTGGAAATTTTGGGAGTTTCTTACTGTTTTCCCTTCTCCCTGTGGCTGGTAGAGTGGATTTGATAGAATCATAGTGTGTTGGGTGGATTCTTACAACATTGTTATCCAGCCCCTCATTTTATAGCTAAGAAAATAGAGGCTCAGTAGAGCTATATGACTTGTCTAAAATTGCACAGCTTACTGGTGGCTAAGTCCAGGCTCAAATGTGTTCCTGATTGCAAACTGAATCACACGTTCGCTTCTCTCCCCTTCCATTCTCCTTCCTCTGATTTTGCTCATGACCACTCTCCACTGCCAACACACAGGTCAAAACCTGGCTCTCCTTTTAATACATTTTTTCTAGCATAAAGAGAGTATGCATGAAAAAGAATTGACCCTATGTCTGCATAGCAAAGATATTCTCTGATATTCTGAATTTGTATTTTGGAAATTTTTATTGTGATTATTTTTCTCTGTGTGAAAATATAGAAATAAACAGAATGGTAATTTTAAGGAGCTAACTCAAGTATTTCAATCAAATAAAAAATTTAAGAACCTGAAGTTTTCCGATCTTCATCATTACTAAAAAAAAAAAGAAAAAAAATCCAAAAAAATCCATACGCAGAGTCTTGTGAATAATTATATCATGTCTGTGAGGTTAACTAAGTGTTAGGTGACCAAAGTCACCAGAAAAAAAAAAAATGCTTTCACAGGCTGCCAAAGCCAGCAGGGCCCCAGTGGGCATATGTGGCTCTCTCCTTTGGAAAATATGTTTCAGCCAGTGATGAAAATGTAAACCACACAAACCGCTTGGTTTCTAAGAGAACAAATTTTGAGAACCCATGTTTTGGAATAAAGCCTCAAGTTTTCATTTCACAATAAAATTCCCCAAAGAAATTTTTAAAATAAATTATGAGGAATTCTGAGGATAGCATGAGTAGAGAAGGCTTTAAAAAAAGAAAATAAAAACCTAAGTTAATCATGAAAGACTTTATCGCCCAACAAACAGAACTTGTGTTGTGAAGCAGTCTTCTTCCCCATTTCCTACTTTACAATTCCTTTTTACAAAACTCTCTGCTACAGCTTTTTAGTTCAATGCTCCCTAAAAAGTTTATTCTTAGAGCTTATGTTAAAAGTAAAATTCTTCTGGAAAAGAAAATACTAGCCTGCACACTAATATTGATTGATTTTCAATCTTCTTTGAGCATAGGTTTTGCTAAGAAATTAGCATGAGAGGTTTTAGACACAAGAGTCAAAGGGAAAAGTTACAGAACAGAGAGTTTGGAGACATGGAAATATTTTGCCATTTCACCATGTCCACTGTCAGCTGACCACAGTCTTTCCTGTTGTAAGGATGAGGCGAGAACAGAGCCAGAATTGGAACTCTCTGAACTCTGAGTAACCCTGGGCAAGTGGCTTCGCTTCTCTGAGTCTCAGCTTTCTTCTGTATGAAATGAGGTTATACCTGTTCCTGCCTAAGAGCATTATTAGGAGCCAGAATATGATAACAAATGGAAGCATGCTTAATAAAGTACCAACTGCTATTTATTTATAAGGATAAGCTTATAAATAATTTTATTATTTTCACTTCATGATTAGAATTTATTATTTTATTAAACTGAACAGAACCAATTATAATTAGTTTGGATATATTCTATTGCAGCAATTAATTATGAATGCTTTTCTTCTTTATTTTAAGGACGTATTGACTAATCACAAATTATTTAAAATCAATGCCTATCCAATTTTAATATCTAAAGCCAAACAGGGGAAAAATCCAAAGGCTCACCCAGAATTGGAAAAATGCAGTACATGAAAGACAAGATCATTACTTTAAAATTATTACAACTAAGTGTCATTAGAGTGTTGTGTTTATTTGTCCACATTAACTTGATTATCATACATTTTTTTAAAAAACCACTCAGACATACAATATATCCATTTCATAACACTTGTTCAACATTGGGTTGAACCTTCCTATAAAGGTAAAAAATACAGAAGATGAGACCCTATATGTAAAGCATCTACTCAGCTTATTAGAGGACACATGCTAAGCTGTCACCCATCCAAACTGGTAAGATCCCCAAATCCTTCAGTGATTTCTCCCATAAACAGTATAGGTGTGATCAACAGTGTCAAAGGCAAATGATGTTATGTCCTGTGTCCAGGTCAATAATTATACAGGCAGAAGACAAGTGACAGAGAGGACTATGGGGCCCAGCGGGGGATAATGTGTAGGAATGACGGAGATGGAATCAGGTTGTTTAGCAGCACATCCACTGACAGCAAAGCCCAGTGACTGTGCACAGGGAGGGCTTGATTCTGCCCGTGCTTCTCCCCACCCCCTGCCATGTTTTCTCAAAACAGTTCTGATTTTTCAGATGTAAACTTTTATTTTCAACCACAATAATTTGCAAATTCAGAGTCTCCTGAACATTTTCAAATCTACCTAGAGAATTCCCAGGAAATTTTGCATTGCCTCCCAAGTTTTCCCAAGATCAAGAACTCATACCCAAGGGCAAGACCATTCGCAGTCTGGCATACTTGATCAATTTTCCAACTTCCCTGAGGTTGGTTAAAGTGTAATTTAGTTGGTTCTTGGTTTTCCTTAGTTAGCATCCCAAGTCAATTGTAGACATCATTCAGCATAATTATAACCTCCCATTAAATAATAATTGTTTTGTTTCCTGCCACTTTTTGTAAGTGAATTGTGAATTGACATCTAAAACCGAGTTGGGAAAAAGTGCATATTTGCAGCTGCTCGCTGCTTTAGTGTGAATTTCTTTTATGCAATGTCCTTAAGGGCTCCTCAACTTCAGTGGTAAAGATGGAAGGGGTGAAGATTTTTTTGGAAAGTGTGGAGCTAAAACCCTGAAATATGTTCCATCAACCCCAAAGAGCACTTCCACCAGAGATGGGAAAGACTTCCCTGCCATTCGGGAAAATAACTATGTATTATTTATGTTATCTACATTTCTGTCATAGCTGTCACCAGGATGAGTGTCCTAAAAGCTCACAGAAAGCAGCATGTCTGAATTGGAAGGAATTTTAGAGCTTCTCTGGTCCAATTTCTCAGACTGGAAATAGAAGATTGAACAAGTGTTTGGGCCAGTAATTCGCAGCTGTGTAGCAGATAAAGAAAATTAATCCAGGTTTCCAGTCTTGGTCCTATAATTCTATCATACTACTTTTAATTGAAGAAGAGATGGAGAGATTATAAAGGGTTCATCTGTTGCTTTGCATCAACTCTGAGACTGCAGCACTAAATTGCTTCTCTGTGTAGCAGATGCTGCTGGCACCTCACCCAGAGTTCTTCAGCCCTCAGTCCTCACACACTGTGCTGCCAGCTTCCTCCTGGAAGCATCTACAACTCTTGGCCTGACGGTTTTCAGGAGATGCCTCTAGGAGTAGTTCTCGGCCCATGATGGACTGATAAGATGTCTTTCAGAGTGGACAGCTCTGAGGTGAGTTCTATGGAATCTCCCAGATGTCCCCAGGGGAGTTGAGCCCAGGTGCTCACAGCAGTGACCTGCTCATTAATGTACCCTCTTTGGGCTTCCTGCTGTTTGCTGTCTCACTTCCATACCCCCTGTGGTAGGAAGAATATTGACCCCCAAAGATGTCCATACCCCAATCCCCAGAATGTGTGAATATGTTAACTTACATGGCAAAAGGGATTTTGTAATTGTGATTAAGGTTATGGAACTTCATATGGGGAGATTATCCCGGAATATCTAGGTGGGCCCAATCTACCGGCCTGGGTCTTTCAAAGCTGAGAACCTTTTCCAGGTGGTGAAAGAGCAATGTGAAGACAGAAGAAGGTCAGAGAATATCAATTGCTGGCTTTGAAGATGGAGCAAGGGAGCCATAAGCCAAGGGATGCAGGTGGCCTCTGGCAGCTAAAAAGGCAAGGGCTGCCCATGTCGTCATTCTAGCTCACTGAGATCCATGTTGGACTTCTGCCGTACAGACCTATACAATAATAAATGTGTGTTATTTTAAGCCACTAAACTTGTGATAATTTGTTATGGCAACAATAGAAAGATAATTCACTCCTCTTCTTATTTTGGAATTACCTCTGAAATAAACCACTTACATTCAAATCCTTGAGTCAAGGTCCATTTTTTGGGCAATCCAGTTTGCAAGGTACTACATTGAGTCCTCTACAGCTACCAGTAATTGTAATAAAGATACAGGAAACATAATTGGAATGCTTCACAGAGGGTGAAGAACAAACAGCACTTCCAGTGTTTCAATAAGTGTTTGTAAAGCTAGTGTTGCTAAAATAGTTTTCGGAACCTGCTCTTAAGTTTGCATAAATGCATGTTCACATCATCTTCATTTCTGGAGGGAAATTGGGAATACAGAACAGTGGTTCCTCATTTCCCCTTGGATATCTATTTCATTTCCTTTACCTCTTAGTGCTTAGATACAGAGTAGATACTTCTCCAATGCTGTTTATAATCTTCTTTTACTCTTTTTTCTTTTTCTTTTCTCTTGACCCTTTGGTTTCTTCTCCTACCTCCACCTTCCTCCTCCCACCCAACAGAATGCATGAAAATGGTGATCATGGACATTTGTTGGTTATTTGTCTCTTGTTCATCCTGCTATTCCCCCTTCCGGATGGCACTTAGATTTTCCTTTGGGTGCTTCGCAGTTACAACTTTGGGTGGAAAATACTCCACCAATCAGTTCCGGGGTGAACCTGGAACATTCTTAGCCTGACAGTGTGATTTCATCACAGTAACCCCATTGTTAAGTTCATGGATTCTTACATAACCCAGAATGAGCCCATCAGTGATTGACTGACTTTCTCATGGTCAGAGCAATTGGTTCAAGAGTGGACAAGTGAATAGAGCAGAGCCAATTAGAATGAAAGCCATGATGTTTGACTGTTGGTTGGGAGAAGAGAAGGTCTGTCTTCTGGAAAATGTGGTGTGAGGTTGTATGAACTGTATGCCAACTCAAGGCCTGAGGGCAGAGCTCACACATGGAAGTCAGAAAGAGCCATGAGGATAGAAGAAAAAAGGCCTCTGTCTTGCTCTTGCCCCCTCAACCCTGTTGACCTGTTGACTGAGGAAGAAAAATCTGAGCCCTGTATCACAGATGGTTCTGCACAATATGTTGGTATTGGCTGGCAGTAGGATGGCCACAGCGTTATAGTACCGTATAGGAGTGTCCTAAAATACCCTGGGGAAGGGAAATGCTCTCAGCGGGCAGAACTTTGAGCAATACATCCTGTTGTTCACTTTGCCTGGATGGCCAGATGGCCAGAGGAGTATGTATTTACACTGCCTATGATAATCCATGCTCATCTGGATGAGCGGTCAGGGGCTTGTAAAGAACAAGCTTGGAGGATGGTGATGAGGAAGCCTTTCGAAGAGGCATGCGAATGGACATCTTAGATCTTAGATGGGCACTGAGTGTGAGCATATTTGTGTCGCATGCTCAACAGAAAGCATTCTCTGAAGAGGAGGCTGTCAGGAACCACATGGACAGCATACCACAGGGTTAGATTATTCCCTGCTACTGTCATGTGGGCACTCGTGGTGGTGGTGGCTGGATCAACCTTGATTGGGAAAGCCCTTGTCAGCTCCTTCAGAATCTCTCTGTTTGGGCTGCAGCTTCAAAGGTGTCACACTCATGCCTGGGGCAGGAGTTGGTGATGGCACTGGGAATCTTCTTATTGGATAAAACTACCATTTTTTGAGTACCTACTGCGTGCTAGCTGTTACTTATTACATCCTCCCATCATTCCTATAAAGCAGGTATTATTATAATTTTTATATAAGGAAACCAGAAACAGAGGGAAATTAGTCAAGACCATGGAGCTGGTTAGCAGAGGAGCCAGCATCCCACACAGATCTGTCTGACTGAACAGCTCGAGCTCCTTTCGTGGTCCTGTGATCTCTCAGCTGCATGGCATTAGAGACGCTTGGGAGAGAGTTTGGGTCCACTTGGAGGCTCCTCTGACCCATGTGGGACTCTCTTTTTGGAACTCATCTGTGCCGCAAGCCTGTGGGATCTTCATTCAAGTCTGTCTGGACTATGAGCATTTCTTTGCACCTCTGCTTCTATAACCTGGTCCAAACCTTCATCACTTTCTTCCTGGGTTAGCAGTGCCTCCTAACTGGGATCCTTGCCTCTGTCTTTCCCCCCATACTGTCTATTCTGAACATGGTGTCAGAGTGATCCTGTCAAAACACATCACTCCTTCACTCAAAACCTTCTTACGACTACCCATCTCACTTGAGGGAAAGCATAGTTACTGCAGTGGCCGACAAAGACTTGCAGGTCCTGATCCCCACTTCCCGTCCCCTTCCCTGAACTTAATTCCCTCTAGTTTACTCCACTCTAGCCAGACCGATCCGCTTTTCTTCCAGCTCACCACGTGTGCCCGGAATGTTATTTTTTCAGCCGTCCTGTGGTTCACTCCCTCACTTCAATGTGTTCACGTGCTACCTTGTCCGTGAACGCATCCTTCACCTCTCCGGTTAACATTGCAACGCCCCTTCCCGGGCCGCCCTTCAGCTCTTCTGGGTTTTATTTTTCTCCTTAGTACTTATCACCTTCTACCATAGTATATCACTCATTCCCATTACTTTGTTTATTTACTGATTCCCCACACCCTTCCCCTTACCTTTCACTGGACTACAAGGTTTATGGGAGTAGGGTTGCTTTTGAATTAATATATTTATTTTTCAGAGTAGTTTTAGGTTTACAAAAACATTGAGCAGCAAATATATGCTCTCTTACCTTCTCCCTCAACAGTTTCCCCTTTATTAACTTAACATCATGCATAAGTGTGGCATATTTGTTACAATGGATGAGGCAATTATGATACGTTATTATTATCATGATAATAATATCATTAAAGTTCATAGTTTGCGTTGGGGTTCATTCTTTGTGTTGTACAGTCTTTGGGTTTTGAGAAATGCATGATGACATGCATCCACCTTCACAGTATCATGCAGAATAGTTTCACTGACCTAAAAATCCCTTGTGCTCTACCTACTTATCCTTCCTTCTCTTTTTTCCCTCCCAACTAAACCCCTGGCAACCAATGATCTTTTTATGATCTCCATAGTTTTGTCTTTTCCTGAATGTCATACAGTTGGATTCATACAGCATGTAGCCTTGTCAAATTGGCTTTTTTTTTTTTCACTTAGCAATATGCATTTAAGTTTCCTCCAAACTTTTGGTGGCTTGATTGCTCATTTGCTTTTTAGTGCTGAATAATATTTCCTTGTCTGAACATACCACAGTTTGTTTATCCATTCACTTATTGAAGATCATCTTGATTGCTTCCAAGTTTTGGAAATTATGAATAATGCTTCTATAAATATTCATGTACAGGTTTTTGCATAGACATATGATTTTAATTCATTTGGGTAAATATCAAGGGGCACAATACTGGGTTGTTTGGAAGAGTATATTTAGTTTTGTAAGAAACTGCCAAACTGTCTTCCAAAGTGGTTGTACCACATTGCATTCCCACCAGCAAATGAGAGTTCCTGTTGCTCCACATCCTAACCAGCATTTCATGTCATCAGTGTACTGAGTTTTGTCCATTCTAATATGTAGTGGTATCTCATAATAACCTATAATGTTGAGCATCATTTCCTATGCTTATTTGCCATCTATGAATCTTCTTTGCTGAGGTGTCTGTTAAGGTTTTTGGCTCATTTTTTAACTGGGTTATTTGTTTTTGTATTGTTGAATTTTAAGAGTTCTTTGTGTAGGGCATTTTGGATATGTGTTTCACAAAGATTTTCTGTTAGTCTATGGCTTGTCTTTTTATTCTCTTAACAGAGTCTTTCACAGAGCAGAAATTTTTAATGTTAATGAATTTCATTCAACTTTTTAATTAACAAATGGTGCTTTTGGTGTGAGAGTAGAATTTTGTCATCTGTTTTACTCATTGCTTTATCCTTAGCTCTTAGAACATTTCCTGGCAGAGAGTAAAGACCCAATAAATTCTTGCTGAATGACTACTGTTATCTTGGGGAATTATATGCTTGCTTTTTTTTTTTCCCCAAGAGAAGTATTCATTTGCTGCATCACCCTTGAGAAGCAACCCCCAGTCCAAAGCCCCTGCATCCTACATAAAGAATCCATAGTGCAGATGTGGAACATTACCTACTTGCATGAAGTGAATGGTAGCAGTTCACAGCGTGAACATTATTTCAGGATAATAAGGTTTGGGATCATTTTATTGTCTGAGCACCTTTGGTTAACATGCAATCTCTCTTTCTCTCTCTCAATTTAGAATAAAAATGCAATGATAAAGCTAGAGAGTATGACAAGACACATATGCTAAATACATAGAACTAAAACATGAATTTGTTTTTATGAAAGAGAAAACTGTTCTTGTTTGTGGGCCAGAATGAGCATGCTTTTGATTTCTCTTAAGAAGTATTCTAATTAAGGTGAATTGCTAAGCAGAATTAAGAGAGGGTATCCCATCAAGTATTGAGCCCCCATTTACTAAAAGTAAGAGAATAGTCCTTCCTTCCTTCCTTCCTTCCTTCCTTCCTTCCTTCCTTCCTTCCTTCCTTCCTTCCTTCCTTCCTTCCTCCCTTCTTTCTTGTTTCCTTTTTGTAAGGGAAAGTTTCTTCTGTTCCAGGTATTAAAAATACTTTGGCTTTTCCCTCCTTCCTACCCCATTATGAACAGACTCATGGAGTCCTGGGAGGTACTAGGATAAAACTGTAAAAAGGAAACGTCCTTTCATGAATGGTTTCAGTTTACTCCTTGCAGAGAAAGGAAGCCAAAGCTAGAGAACCCTTGCAAGCAGCCCCAGGCTGGCGTGAACTGAGAGCACGTGCCTCATTAGATGTTGGTCCTGGGCATCTGCTTTGGAGTCCTAGTCCTGGTCCTGAGTGGGACAAGGCTCTGGACAGTGGGCTTCTAAGGGGGCTACCATGCGATGGCACTGGGAAGATGCACTGTTTGTGCAGCTCTGAGAGAGCAGTTGCTGTCCAGCTGCAAGGTAGGTGACAGCCTCCAGCTGCTAGCACCTTTGGATCCACCTCAGTTTTCCAGCTAAGGCCACACTCTCCCCAGGCAGTCCCCAGATAGCGCGTGCTCTACAGCTCCCGTTGGTTTGGCCATGGCTTTGTCAGATCTGCATCGTGGTCTGAGGCTCCCTTGCCCAACCCTTTTCCCCCTTCCTTTCACTGGTAAGAAATCTGCCTTGTGGTCTGAAGGCTTCCCCTGCCCAGTTCTTCCCCTCCTATTTGTATCTTGCCCTGGCTTATCCTCCAATAAACCACCTGCACTCCCAACTCTCTCAGTATCTGCTTCTTGGGGAACCTAACTGACACAGCGAATTTATTCTTTTTAAAGTTTTTTAAAACTATAAATCAAAATTAAGTTTATTTTAAAAAGTAGTATAGAAGTAGTATAGGAGTACAGAGCTAGATTAACAATATAGAGATATTCACATCCAATGAGTAATAAGTCAAATCTAATCTAAGGAGTATAAGCCAAATCCGCCTCTCTGGTTCTCCCCAACCCCAATTCTACTCCTTGCAGGAACCTTAGACTTTGTATGCACCTTTCTTCATATCCTTCCAGGCATATACAAATACATACAATTTCGAATTATACAAATAACTCCATATTCCGTATATTCTAGTGAACCAGGATTATCTTTTTATTTAGCCATATGTTTTAGAGACCTTTTAATGGCATGATGATAAATCTGCACCCGTCTTTTGACTTCCACATACGTTCTACTATGTGCAATTTCAGGTATGTCTATTTTTTCTTTCATCCTTCTATATCCGTGTTTTGTTTTGCTTTTTTCTTTCTTTAAATTTTTTTCTCTGAATGAAATAATATAGATATAAAAAATATACACAGTAACAACAAGTTCAAACTATGGAAACTAAAAAGTAAATTTTACCTTTCTGTGCCACTGGGTACAAATCTCACTCCCCAGAGACTACAGGTTTTGATTTTTGCTCTTTTGGTGGTTTCTATTATAATTTTAAGTGTTATACTTTTATTTATTTTTAAGTTTTCATCAAATAATAGTTACTATAGCTAAAAAAGAAAACAGCAATAACTTATATTGAGTGATATTTTAATGGGCCATAGGGTGGGTCAAAAGCTTATATGCGCGTGCTCGGTACCCCACCTTGAACCGAAATTGTGACCAGGCAGGATGACATCATAGTTAATTCTGTGAGCTCGACAGGCAGTCTGAGTTCTAATTCTGGCTCTGTCACTTCCTGGCTGTGCAATCTTGGGCCCTATGTGTCTCATTTTTCTCATCTCTAAAGTTAAGGTACAATTGTTATTTAGCTGGTAGAGTTTTCATAAATTAAAGAGAATGGCCTTTAGTGTAAAATAGATCAAGATCTGGATTCCACCAGTGGCACATATTGATCACATGTTGACAATGTTAATCTTGGACTTCTCAAATATCGGTAAAAATGGGACTGGTAAGAGCTCTCCCCCAAAGTTGTGTGAGGATTCTAGTAACGAAGCAGGATATGTAAAACTTTCTAGCATACAGCAAGCACTCCGTAAATGCTAGTTTCTCTCTTTCAGTCCTGGTAGGAATGTACGATTGCCCTAGACATGAGGATCTTGGATAATTTTCTGTAATATCTCCAACAGTTCATGAGTTTCTCGATTGCTTGAAGAATGTCCATAGGATGCTGCAGCTATCACATGAGCCTAAAACATCAGTCTTTGATAAAGAAGAAAAGCATTTCTGATTCTAACAATGACTGAGTTATGCAGCAGGATGCAAGTTTCTTCCATTTCAAAATAATGCCTGATTATTCATAGTCTGTCAAGACTATTAGGATTTTTTTAAATGAAAGACTTCAGTGGCACATCGAAGTCATTATTCTATAGTTGATAAATTAATAGATTAACTTCGTTTTCCCTTCTTTATCATTAGGTTCATATGAGTCAAGACAGTAAATTCATACATCATTACATTTATTATAGAGATGTCAGCACTGGAATACCTAATTTGCTGAGTACTAAGGATCTTAGAAGCAAAGCTTACATTGCCTCTCTCTTGCTGATCACTACTGGTCAGTTAATAAGATGATGTATTATTTTTGTTTCTTTGCTTTTAATAAGATAGACAGGAAAAAATATTTTGTTTATGTAAAGTAGAAAACCTAGTGCTGTTATGTTAGGGAACATACATTATTGTGCCCCTTGGTCTCGTGAGGTTGAGCGAAACATGGTTTGAGAACAATTGCGTTACCTCTGAAATGATATTACTTAAGTAATAACTTTAAGCCAATAGTTTTGCACATATAAGCAGAAATGCAGGAACTGAGTGTGGCATACTCAAATACAAAATTATTAGCAAGGAAAACTAGAAACTTGCAAGGAA
This sequence comes from Indri indri, assembly GCA_004363605.1. Taxonomy (NCBI): domain Eukaryota; kingdom Metazoa; phylum Chordata; class Mammalia; order Primates; family Indriidae; genus Indri; species Indri indri. The sequence goes on along the minus strand of RJWJ010005234.1, from coordinate 29,942 downwards.
ACTTTATATTAATTTATTTTATAGTTGACATAAAAATAAAATGAAGTGTTGTTATGGAGGCCGACCCATAAAAAATAAATACATAAAAAATAAATAAATGAAATTAAAGGAACAACTCTTCTAGAAAACTTTCAGACACGTGATAATAAATCTATAGACCTCCAGAAACCCAGCTGGACAATCAGGTTCTGGTGGGTCTTTTGGATCACATTCCCTCTTTGGCTTGATCCCTCAGTCCCTCTCCCAGGGGACTGTTGTAAGGAGAAGGCCGTTTCTTCTCTCTTCTAAAAGAGGCATGTCTTTCCCTGCCCCTCTCTACCCCAGCTTTAGAAGGCCATTTGCGAATGAACTCCAGGGAAATAGGAGCAGAAAACACAGGCCAGTTCTGTTCTAAGCTATAGGGAGAAATATTTTCCCTTGAGTTTATCTTTTCATGCCTTTTACTGATCAACCTTGAAGGCCACGATCAGATGAGAAGCCGAGGGGGGATGTCTAAGCAGAGTGCGCCAACTGCTTTTAGTTCAGGCAAAAGGATCCCTTGATTCTCACCCAAGGTTGGAGTCTGATCACAAAGGTAGGAGGCTAGAGAGGGATTTAGAGCTAAGGATCGATTTCAAATAGAAAGAGGTTTGTGTGTGTGTTGTGTATGTGTACTCTTTGGATATCTGGAGTAACAGAATTAGCAAAAGAATCCTGGTGATGCTCATCATGGTGAATTAAACGTGTGGCTTTATCCCCTGATGGTGCCAGAGGCACTACCCTGCCTTCTGCTCCGATCACAGGAGCATCACAGAAGCATTTTCCATTTTTCTGTTTTTTAAAACTCAATCTTTTTGGGTAAAATAAGCCAAGCACAGAAAGACAAATCTTACATGTTCTCACTCATAGGTGGGAGCTAAATATTAAAACAATTGACCTCCTGGAGACAGAGAGTAGAATGATGGTTCCCAGGGGCTGGGATGGGTAGCGGGGAGTGGGGCATAAAGTGGGGATGGTTAATGGGTGCAAAAATATAGTTAGATAGTTTAGATAGAATAACGATATTTGATATCACAACGAAGTGACTATAATCAATAAAAAGTTAGGGTATATTTTAAAATAACTAAAAGGGTGGAATTGGAATGTTCCTAACACAAAGAAATGATAAATGCCTGAGGTGAGGATACCCCAATTACCTTGATTTGATTAATTCACATTGTATGCTCATAGCAAAACATCACATGTACTCTATAAAGATACTCAACTCTTATGTACCCCTAATAATTAAAAAGAAAAAGGAAAAATCATAGATAAAAGGGGAGAGCCCTCAAACTTTAACATTAGCTTGGTTTGCTGACAAGTCAGCCTGGTTTCCAAGTTGTTCATTTCATATGAGCTGAGTTTTTATACAGTGTGGGTTGAATGAGGAGTCAGTGAATGGTTTGGAAAAGTGCTCCCAGACATGGAAATTTGATCAGGATTGCCATTTAAAACAAGAGAATCTTTGAAACACTGGGCATTGTTTCAGCTTGAAACTACAATTATGAAAATACATAATTGCAAAATTATAGTATCCCAAAGAACATTCAATGGATGTTTGAATATTTTCTATGATGTCAACCCATCTTTACAACATATTGTCTAAAAATCTGAGTTTATGGGATATTTCCTGATGTAGTTAATACATTTTAGTTTTTTTCATAATACATTTTTTTCTTATCTGGATTATTAACATTGCTATTTGGAGTAACATTTTTGAGAGATTTATAGTACTCTTTTTCTGCTTGAATTGTAGAGTCTCATACCATGAACCATGACTTGAATATTTTCAATCCTGTTGTCCTAATGTTGATGGTACCAATGACCTTTTCTTGGTTTTTAATAGGTGCTAAGGTCACTTTCTACCTTCCTCTTTATCACCTTATTTCTAAATGCAGATTAAAATTAGGTGTACAGAATTTGTTCCTTGTGTAATTTCTGTTATCAGGAGATGACTTTTTACTTTAGTTTTTCAGTAAAATTTATTTTTAAGTTGCTACAATTTCTCTGGGGTTTTTTGTTGTTGTTGTTGTTGCTGTTATTTAAATTGAAACTCTGGAGTCACTCTTTGGCTAGGGTATTTAATAATAAATATTAATCTCAATTTGAGCAATTACCTCTGTATCTTTCACAGATGGGGGGAGAGTCACCAGACATTCTTAAGAGATTTTACAGCGGAGGTTTTGAGGCACACAGTTAATGATTACATCATCACCAAAGTGTTTGCAAGACTGTGTACATATGTGGACATCAGAAAATACATGTCTATTTTAATTTATGCACTTTGTGTAGAAAGTAAAATTATATGCCACTTAGACCCAGGTAAAAGCTGTCAATATTAACTATAAAGTCAGATTTTAAATCGCACATGTGCACAGAATTGGCCGTTCTAATTGGTCTGCCATAAGCTATTGGGAATTGGATGAGTGCTTTCAAAATGTTTATGGATGAAAAATCCAGAATGTGACCTTCAGTTTTGCCAGAAGTTGGGAATCCCACTGGAACTTTCTGCACTAAAATAATTTAAAAAGGGAGCTTGCATCTTTCTTTAGCCAATCAGGCAGTCAGACCATCATGGGGCCTATTCCAGAATTATGTAATTTATTGTTGTTTTAGGAATGAAATAATTTTTAAATGAATATGCCAATCTATTTATTTTCCAGAGTTTGAGCAAAAGACAAATAGGACCGCTAGCCCTCGTGTTTCTCAGGCTTACCTGACTTGTCTGCTCAAGGACAATCTTAATGCAGCCGGTTGGAATGTCACACGTTCGCCTTCATCTCGGAAGCAGTCACAGAACAAAATCGCTGTCTCAGGAGACAAGTTTGAATCACTTCCTCCCAACACTCTCCTAAAAGTGTGTCCTGCATTCATTTTGAGTAATGGAAAGAAAAATCAGGCACAGCCTCACACACTCCCAATTTGGGTTCTAAAACGATGAAATGAATGAGGATAAAGGAGTTTCTGACACGTCGCTCAGTCATAGGCTCTGACCTGTCATACATCTGTCAAAGTCGCACTGAAATAAACCCAGGGACTTAATATCTTTGAGGTAATAGAGAACTTCTCTTTCAGCTGGACTTCAAGAAATGAATTAAGGCTTGTCAGTGTGAGTTTTAAACAGACACAACTCCAGTTTAAACCTTGGCATTGGAAGATAGATGGATATCCAGTGTCGTAAGTTCAGAAAGGAGTATTCATTGGTTGTAAGAGCCAATGAAATAGAAAAGATGATAAAAGATCTCCAGGGGACATCAACCGATTGGTCTGCTCTTTGAAACTCTCTCCCTCTGCACGATCTGGAGTCTCATCCAAAGCCGGGACTCGGGGTGTGGTTCCTGCCTTTTTCTCTTCATCTCTTCCCTCCTTCCAGCACTTGCCAGCTATTCTAGAACAGTCTTCTTCCCAGGTGCTGCTTTTTGGATGTCTGTACTAACCTCTGTACTGTTAGTATTTTTTTATCCTTATTTATATATATATATATATATAATTTTTTTTATTTCTGCATATTATGGGGGTACAAATGTTTAGGTTACATTGCCCTTGCCCTCCCCCCCAGTCAGAGCTTCCGAGCGTGTCCATCCCTTTTTTGTGCCTGTCGTAGACTGGGTTCCAGCTCTATCCAGGAGAATACAAGAGGTGCTATATCACCATTATTTCTTATAGCTGAGTAGTACTCCATGGTATACATACACCACATTTTATTAATCCACTCATGTATTGATGGGCATGTGGATTGTTTCCACATCTTTGCAATTGTGAATTGTGCTGCTGTAAACATTCAAGTGCAGATGTCTTTTTTATAGAATGTCTTTTATTCTTTTGGGTAGACGTCTAGTAATGAGATTGCTGGATCAAATGGTAGATCTACTTGTATCTCTTAAAGGTATCTCCATATTGCTTTCCGCAGAGGTTGCACTAGTTTGCAGTCCCACCAGCAGTGTATGAGTGTTCCTATCTCTCCACATCCACGCCAATATTTATTGTTTTGTGACTTTTTGATAAAGGCCATTCTCACTGGAGATAAGTGATATCTCATTGTGGTTTTGATTTGCATTTCCCTGATGATTAGCGATGTTGAGCATTTTTTCATATGTTTCTTGGCCATTATTCTGTCTTCTTTTGAAAAGTTCCTGTTCATGTCCTTTGCCCACTTTTTGATAGGGTTGTTTGATTTTTTTCTTGCTGATTTTCCTGAGTTCTAAATAGATTCTGGTTATCAGCCCTTTTTTTGTATTTTCCCCCCAATGCATATGAAAAGTTCTAATTCTGTGTAAGAAGAATGACACAATGGGAACTTTCTTGGGAGGAAATGACTGGTATTAGAAATACAATATGACACATGGAGGTCCTCCCATAGGGGCACTGATTACCTGGTCCAGTGAGCCCTGTTGAATTAAGGTTCTGATTCTACAGCATCTTAAACCCAATAGTCAGATAGGGGCCACTCAATTGAAGGATTGGTATATAATAATATCTGGAGGAATTATTTAACACATTGACTGCCACACTAGAAAAAACAATTTTTTCTTTGGGGCCCTGGTGTTTTATGAAAACAAAATGATCCTTTCTAATTTATTATTTTTCATTGTTTTCTGTGCATGAGTTATATGCAATGCAAGCCACATTTTCAGAATGAAATTGTCAATATTAATTGCAACAATAAGAACATCAACAAGTAAGATTTTTACTGACCAACTGCAAGGTTTTGCTTCACAAAGCCCTGAGCCCAAAACTAGCCTGAGTTAAATACAACTCACATGGCAGTCAGTGTGTTAATTCACAACTTTATGGTAAATAAAATATGGAAATTAGTTGATTAGCATACACTGTGGAACTAGAATTGGCATGTTTCATAATAGAGGTCCATAAACATATAAACAGCTATCAAGTGTGATAATCACAGACTCTCTTCAAGAAGAAAAATCCTGATATGTTTATTAATAAGAAGCTCAGGGTTATATAAGTCCTCACTCCTCACAAAACACACACAAAATTTGATTGATAGAGTCTGAACAGAGAAGTGAAGAAGAAAAGAGTTCAAAAAGCAGTCAAGTTTTCAAACAACTAGGCCTATTGAAAAGTCATGTAAAATGCACACCAAAAAGGGACAATTGGACATGAAAAATATCCCCTGAAAGGTTCATCCCATTTTAGGTCACCTCTGAAGCCTGGAGCTGCTTCGGACAGGGTTTGGCCCCTGGCCATTCTACCGGCTTGAAGTACTCTGGTCCCTTTGTATTAAGCAGCTCTCTCAGTGCCAGGCTTGTGGCAGCTCCTTGAAAGGAAGACAGCTACTCAGACACTCTGTCACCCAAGGCTACGTGCCAAGACCCATAGGCCCGCTGCTGCGTGCCGATCCTGTGCTCTGAGAAGTGTCCTTCCGTGCAGCCTGGCTGGGGCCTCATTGCCACTCCAGCTGCGTGACCGTCTTGGCCTGTTGGCAGATCTCTGTGCTGCTCTCTGTGCCAGTTTGGAGTCAGCAATGGCCAGGGTCTTTCTTATGGCTGCTCTGCTGGTTATGATTTTGTCTGTACATCCCTGCCAGGGATATATGTTCCATGAGGTTCTCCTTCACTTGGTGAGGAACTAGGAAGAGTATAAGAAAGAGCAGTAAGAGCTACACTGACTTCCATGGTGCGGTGTCTTTCACAAGGTAATGGGGTGTGTCCTCGTGCCTGCTGCCCGTGGAGAGGGAAGCAGGGCCAGGAGCTTCTTGCTCACATGATCACCCCTGGCTGGCTCTGATCATTCTAACTTTTGTTCATGTGGGCATCCTGGAAGCTCTGTGACAACCAGGACCTTCACCTGTTCCTCACTATTTTCCATGTGGCCGTCCCTTGCAGCATTTGTTAACTGTCAAGGTGTCCTGTGCACTGAGCTGCAAGAAGCAGACCTGCATCAAGGATCTGGGGTGCAAGGAGTTTATTTGGGAGGTGATTCCAGGAAGCACTGGTGCTTAATCCCACCGGGGAACTCTGGGAGCCAGTGCAGGTCACGTGATTCAGAATCAGCCCGCCTGATGGGGAGCATTACACCACCTCCACGCAGTCATTGTTGGAGAGCCGCTGAAGGGGGGAAGTGGCCCCTCTAGCCCTCATAGCCCACTTGCGGGGTGAGCAGAGGCTCTGGCAGCCAGAGGAAGCACCTAGGCACCGACAGGCTGAGGCCAGCAGTTGGAAGTCAGACTGGTGAGCACCGACAGGATATGGAGACGGGTGTGGGGAGCACAGAGAGCCTCTGTAAGTCATCTGAGCTCTCCCTTCTTCCCCATGTCCACTCATCCTAGTCTCCAGAGAGCCTTTCTTCAATGACTGGGCAGGACTGGACTCACTCTGGGCACACTCAGAGCTGGTGGGCCGGGCAGGTTTGCACCAAGGAATGGCCTGCTATCAGCCCCTGTGTGTACAGCCCTGGGAGGGGTTGACCGTATGAGCCAGTTCCTGAAACCAGGCCGGCTCAGCTCAAGAAAGGTTGGTATGAGAGGCCAAGAAGCTCTTTTAACACAGCACAGAGACTGCCCAACAACCAAACCCATTTTCCTGACATCTGAAATCTGCCTCAGCTCCATCCTCATCACAGCTCCTGAGATTTGGAAACCCCCTCAATGTTTCTGTGAACTTCCGACAACAGTCCCACTAGCTCCCCTGGGCCTGCTTATTTGGTTGCAGCCAGGACTTACCTGTTCAGCCTACATGTGCTGCCTGTGGGTCTGAGCTTTGTTCAGCTCGTGCACTTTGGTAGAGAAGCAGTGCAGGGAGATGAAGCTGTACTTATAAGAGGTCAGAGTTGGTGGCTGGTTTCCAGGCCCTGCTCCCACGGTGCATATTGGCAGGACTGTCACACAAAGATGGCGCTCAGAGCCTTGGCGTGAGGGCGTGGTCCCCAGTAAGCGAGGAGAACCATGCCCCCTTTATTTCAGCCTTTGTGGCCTCGAGACAAAGAGTCGTTGTTTTTTAATTAATCAATCAATCAGCCAAGTAACAAACGTTAATTAGGCAACCACTTTGCCAAGCGAAGTGGCAGATGCTGAAAAAAATACACAGATGTTGGAAAGGTTTTTGCCTTTGGCAAATTTACAGTCTAGATGAAGAGACAAAATTTATAATGTGTGACTCTAAGGTAGTGTGTGTGACTTAATTTTTAAAACAAACATGCCAGAATTTTTATGTGGCTAATTCCCTCTCATATGTTCCTATATTAAATATTATCATTTCCAGTTATGTAATGTTTATATTATAGTTACACAGCTTTGCACTGCAACGTGTTTGCAGTAACTACGTTGGACAGCAGACATGTAAAAATGAGATGAGTTTCCTCAGCCACCATATAACCTGAGGTCATCCTCTTTGATCAGTGGGTAGTGATGCCACGTTTTTATTGCATATACAGAGAACTTATAGACAAGGTCAGGCAAAGTGCCGATGGTGCTGAACCAGTAGCAGGGCATGGATGCAAACTTATTCCCCCGTTACTGGATGCCATAATTTGAACTTGAGTCGAACAAGGGATTTTACCCTTCAAAAAGCCTGATTTATGATGTGTCAATTACACAGAGGGGAGCTGATTTCTAGAGGCACAAAATACTGATGTGAGCTAAGTAATTTATATGTATTTTCTTTTAGCCTCACACAATCCTATTGAGTAAACTTCACTTTCCTCCCTTTCCAGATGAGGAAACTGTGGCTCAGAGAGCTCAGATAACGTGCCCAACGTCGTACGTCCAGAAGTCCAGGCAGGCTGGAATGCTGGTGTGTGCAACTCCACGGTCAGCGTGATACGACGCCTCCTCTTGTCTCAGCAAGGGCTACAGTTAATACAGGCCTCTCTCTTTATTTAGCTGAGAGGGAGAACCTTGTCAAAAGCCCTGTCAGGATTTTGTTCCCAGGAAAACCGAGGGGGATCACTGGCCGGGGCTGGGCTGGGACCCCCGTGGGGGCTGCCACTGTGTTTGCTCTCTCACTACCCAGACCTGGAGGCCAGAGTGACGTTATCTTTGGAGAGCAGCAGCCACATCTGTGCCATCAACGTGGGTTCAAAAATCCAAATGTAATTCTTGGTCTGAGAGATATAGGGCAAGGGAAAGAGCGAGAGACATCCTAATAAAAGAAGCAGTGCAGGGTAAATCTCTTTCTTAGAAAGAATCTTAAGAAGTTCTTTCTTTTGTCTGCATTGTCATCAGCTCTCCCCTGCTGTGCCGGCTTTCTTTCCCACCACCCCTTCCCCTCAATATGCATCTCCACATCTTTCTCCTCTTTTGTTCTGTTTAGCTGGAAAGATCTTTGGAGCAGAAGGAATGGGCGCCTTTAGCAAGCTCGGATATCAAATAATTTTTCACCTCCCTGTAATTGAAATCAGAGGATCAGGATTTTCCCCCCTCTGGCCGGCTCTTCTCTTGTTCTCTGGGATCACAGGTGGAGCGGGGCGAGGGTGCTATTGACTTCCCCGTTGCTTGTCATGTGGCAGACGGACGCACCAGCCAGGAAGGGATCTGACTCTCAGATGAATTCTTTTATCCTCAAAGGGGCTTCCTGCAAAGGAAACCATTAGTGTTTTGCTATTGGGTTTCTACTCCCCATGGTGTCTAAGAAACCATTCATTTAATTTTGTGACATTTTGAGTGGATTTGGAGAGCTAAGCCCATTTGAAAAGGCCATTCCCGTTGAGGAGCACAGAGGGGATGCAAATAGAATCCAAATGGTCGAAGCCGATCCTGTCCTGCCTGGCCCTGGAGGAGTTTCTGCATCTCTCCTCAGCCTTTGAGACACACGTCACAGAGCCACAGGTCACGTTTCCAATAGTCTGGTGGGCTAGATGGTACACAGCCTCTTGTTTGTCGTGGCTAAGAACGGACCCAGAACATGAGAAAACTGGCTCAAAGTCCAACAGCAGAGACAGTGTGAGAGATCAAGTCTCATGTTTTAAAGAGAGATGTTGTGAGCGTTCCTTTCTAATTCCTTTCTGACAGATGGAGGTGAGGAGGGTGTCAAGGCAGTTCAGAGTGAGCATTCCTGGTTCTGGCAAACCCGGTGGTAGGCTCAGCTCTGTCCCATGCTGGCAGCGTGGCCCGAGCAAGGCAACAGCAATGCTGTTGAAAAATGCAGGGGTTGCCTGCGCTGCAGGGTCGTTTTGAGGCCAGGGATGAGATAACTCATGTAACATATTCAGCAGTCACTGGTACATGGCAAAACTGCAGTCAGTGTTGGGTGTCACTGATCTTGTCTCCAGTATTATCTTACTTTTACGTTCATTGTTGACAATGATTTGACCCACATCCCTTCTTTTCCTAGATCAGCACTGTCTGGTAAAAATATAATACAAGCCGCATAGGTAATTGTAAATTCTCTATTAGCCACATTAAAAAAGTAAGAAGAAACAGATAAAATTAATTTTAACAACATATTTAAACCTCCCAAAGAAAAATATTATCATTTCAGCATGTAATAGGCATAAAAATTATTAATGAGCTGTTTTACATTTTTTTTCCTCCTAAGCCTTTGGAATCTACGTGTTCTCACACACACAGAGCGTCTCCATTCAGATGAGCCACATTTCAACTCCTCGGTAGCCACGTGGAGCTGGTGGCTGCATTACTAGACAGTGCTGACCAGGGCTCTGGAGCCTACAGCACAGGAAATACATATCAAGAAAAGAAAATCTCATGCAAAACAACTAAAGACAGTTCTTTGATGATTTCATGTTTTTTAATTCAAGTTTTTGGGGTTTTCTTGAGCCACCTTTCATGATTTGAGTTTTTCTAGATATTAGTCTAGTCCACTGAGATTTCCATATCAAGCATTTACTGTTTTATTATTCTCTTTTGATCTAAAACGCTTTTCTGCTTATGGTCATATCCTGTTTCCCATTCCTAAGTTCATGCGACAAAGAGAAGTTTTGCCTGCGTGTCCCAGCAGCAAGTTACTGAAGGCGATGTGCACAAGTCGCTTTGGGGGAGCTATTTATGAATTTCTATTTTAACACAGACTAGGAAGCTTCTTTAGTGTTTGGAACCAGGAGGTCATTGCTGCCCCTGGTGAGAGCAGATCCGGGGGCGGAGCAGAACAGAGGCCACACGACAGTGGGTTGAGGGGAGCAAGGGAGCCAGGATGCAGAAACATAGGCTATTCTAGAAAGAGACCCTGAAGAGAAGAAATGTCTGGACAGCTGGGCATGGCAAGAGGCAGAGCTCAAGAGTACAAAGTGGCCAGCTATGGAGTGGGCGGGCTGGCACCCATTGTGATGCCTGTGCCCCTACACATATGCTCCCCACCCAACCCAGAGCTGAGAGAGATCCCCTGTCACAAGCTTTCATGCAGCTTGGGCGTCTCGTTTGCAGTTTTCAAATATTTGCAGTGATATACTTCCTTGGTAGTGATTGTGTATTATCTTTCTCTCTCACTAGTACCCTGAGTTCCATGAAAGGATGGATCATGCCTGCCCTGTTTGCCAATTCACTTTTTTGTGCCTGTCGTAGCAGTTGGCACCTAGTAGGCTCCCAGTAAATATTTCTTGAGTGGAAACACGCAAAAATACATTTTAGCTTTGATTTTGTGTTAACGGAGAGATACTTGTAGGGTGTGGGAAAATTACCAGCAGCTATGAAGAGGCCGAAGGTGAGAGAGAGAGAGAAAGAGTATAATTATACCAAGATCCTTCACAAACTGGGATTGAATAGGTCCAAGAACAGATATAAAAGGATAATTATTGAGGAAGAGGAGGAAGAAAAGAGACACCCATGTTTTGAAGAACATTAGAAGACTGGTCTATGGGTTTGTAGGTGAGAGAAATTTGGGGCTATCGCTCCCTGCTAACCCTGACCACCGTGATAGAGTGAGGTGGGGCTGACGTTCTGAGAGGTGGCCGAGGTGAGTAGTGAGGGTTTGGGACGGCGGTCACTGAAGGGAAGGGAGGAAGAGAAAGGAAACAGATAAGGACAAGGATTAATAAAAGGACCAGAGATGGGTCTCAGGGCTCAGCAGAAGCTGGAGAGCATGGCAGGGTCGTCGCCTGCCCCTGAGCACCTTAGTTAAGGGAAGGTGGATAATGAAATCTCCAGGGCAAGGTTTCAGATTCTTGAGGGTGGTGGGAGGCAAGGGGAGCAGAGCTGCTGAGAACATGTAGGTGATCAGCCTGGGGTGTGGCTGAACAGGTGAGAAAGTGCAGCCAGGAGGCTGCCAGGCACAGGAGGCATCAGGAAGGGAGGCTGTGCGTGAGAGCTGGAGATTGAGTTCCGATTTTCAGAGACGGTGCTGCTCCAGGTGATGGCTAAGTCCGTGCAGTAGGGGGCTAAAGCTGATGGAAGTGAGGACGGGGTTTTGGATGGTCATGGTCCTGCCCCTGGCGTGGCTTAGGCCACGAGCTGAAGAGGAAGACTCAGGTTTCATGTCTTGATGACTATGGTGGTGGAAGGGGCAGCTCCTATTCAACAGAAGCAAGCAGGACGGGAGCCAGACAGAAGGCTCGACCTTGAAATGAGAGGGCAAGCAGTGTGGCAGCTGCTTTGACAAACCAGGGGCCTGCAGATCCTGGCTGTGGGGCTGATGTTTAGAAAGCCGTTAAGACCCTCACAGGTGCCCTCTGAATCGCCCCAGCTTAGGGCTGTGGCTCCCAGATGGAGATCTGCTATGTTCCTCACAGCCCTGCTTTCTCAGGCACTGAAATCTATCCTTCTATCTCCCCAGGGCCTCCACGGGACAGGCAGCTCTATAGAGACTAAAAAGCCCAGAGAGCCTCTGAGTTTGAGTAGAGGCTAGAGATTCTCAAAGCCCGGGAACTAAGATGTTGAATGGAAACGTGGAAAAAATAGTCAGAACTACTTCCTTGAAGTTACTGCCAAGAACCAATGTGCTAAAATCTTTGTAGTAAAAATGCTGATGACATCATTTCTCCATCTGAGGAATGTTTGTACAAATAAAAATCAGTTTGTTCTCATCACTGCTCCAGGGGAGTTATCACTTATCTTGAGTTTTGTCTTATTAAATAACAAGCTCATGAAATTCAGGACCATACAAAGCACCCATGCTACTTAGAAAACATTATGAGTCTGCATTTCCCTCCTCCCTCATTTTTCTCAAGAGCCAGGTCCCGTCCTTCGTCCCACTTGCTGTCTATCAGTTTCCCATCCATGAGCCCAGACCACAAGACTTGTGATTCAGGTGTAAGTGCCTGGTCTGGAGCAGGAACGTCTGCAGTGAAACTGGACGTTCAATTAACCTTCAATTATCTGCTCACTGTTGGGAAAGTAAAAGAACTTTGCAAGCTTAGCAAATGTTCAGGCTTACCTGAGAGTGATAAAAATCTTAAGGAAAAAACTATTTGGAATGTAGGCTAAAATATCTTTAGATTAATCAGATATTCACCAGAGGCCTGGACGGCCTATCAGCCAATGACTGGGAGATATGAAGGATCCCAAAGTAACTTTGGAGAAGAGTTGAGAGACTTGATAGACGCAATCTGTTTTCTCTCTTTGGGGGCTGCAGGCCTCTTTCTCCAGAGAGCGTATGATTCCTTTGACTGTTACACGAACACAAGAGGAAGGCCTTGTCCTCTGGGAGTCTTCAGGGACCTGGGACGAGGTCTGGCCCTGCCATTGCTTGGCAGTCCTCTCGGCGCTCTGGCCCCAGCGTCCCCATCTGGAAAATGCAGCTGGTGGTCAAGATCAATGCTTTCAAACTATGTTCCAGTCAGAAACCTGGGGGGTGTCTCAGCACATCTCACAGCTCTTTTCTCATGTCCTTGGCTTTCAGATTCTTGGCCTTCTGGCCCCTGCTTTGACACATGTCTTTGGGGACTCATGTGAACCCCCACTTTGGCTCTTCGGACCTTGTCGCGCCACTCAGCTCTTGCCTGTGCTCATTCTCCCAACATGAGGACCCCTACCAGCCTCCAGGATCCCTCTTCATTTTCCAGGAGACCCCTGAGTCCATGGAGGAGTACCCAGCTGGGAAGTGGACCTCTCACCTGCCACACGCAGGCGTCACCTTGCCACTAGCAGATGTCCTCTTCTAGGGCCATAGCATGATACATTCCAGAATGCCGGGGGGCAAGTCCTGGCCCCTGGCTGGGTTCACAAGGGCCTCAATTGAGAACTATATGATGATCTATATGATGATGGCAAATCCAGGAGCCATGCCCTCTGACATCTCAGTGCTCACAGTCTTGTGTTTTGGCTGGGAAATGTGCTTTGGAGCTCTTCCTCTCAGAACTACCATGTATGGTTGTGCACTGCACATCTGCAGGGGATTTTTTAAATGTATCTTTGATGTAAAAGGTGTCCCCAGGAGCTGTATGGGGCATAACTTGCACCACTATACAAGGCAGATTTCCCATTCTTACTCCTGGAGCAGATCCCTCCCTGAGGCTGTTGAAGAAAGAACCCATAGTTTTATTAGAAAGACAGATCATTGGACATGCAGGAGTGGGACCTTCTCGGTAGCTCGGAGGCATGGTCGTAAATGATGCAGTTTATTGAGATCCCTGCAGGTCAGCCACTGCTAGGTGAGGTGGGCCATGTCCTTCAAATGGTTCAATACTGACATTATCACCAGCCTGGTATCCCAAGCAACTGAGCAGAAAATTCATGACATGAGTCAGAATACCAAAGGGAGATGCAGAACCCTGAGTGTCTGGACCTGGACACTTTCGGCACCTCAGGCTGCATAAGAGCTGATGGCAATGATCCAGGGAAGGCAGCAACAAATGTTTGCTCACAACAGCTCCTGGCTGAGATCCATCCAGCGGCACTGAGCACAGAGCACTGGCTGTCCAGAACAGAAGGCTCCGTCTCTCAGGAGGAGAAGCTTGTACCTGAGGACTATGTCTCAATACTACCTACCTTCCGAGTTCCTTAGCATGGTCCATGGAAGCTCTACCAGTTTACGTCAGACATGGCACCTTCTAGTTCTGATTTCCCTGTGACCCACAGGAGGATAGAGATCTTTATCTGTCTGTACACTGATCTATCCCAAGGCTTGGGAAACAGCAGGCACTCAATAAGTACTTGTTGAATGAAGTAATAAATATGCAGCCAGAGGTCAATGATGGGTCCTGGACTACTAAAGAATTTATGCATCTATTTCTGATGCCTGAGGATGTCTGAGGATAACATCAGAATGCACTGTCTTGGGGTCTCTCCCATAACCAAGACAGTCTCAACCCATCCTCAACACTGGCCATGGGTCTGCCTCAACTTTAATTCTCTGCTTACTACAAAGATCCAAATATTAATATATGGACAATCCAACCCCTTGATCTACAACTATAACCATGTACTCCCACAATTCTTTTTCTGGTTTTAGAAAACATTGTCCATTTTTAGAAAACAGCTGTCCATTTCTGGATTCAACAATCCACTTCCCAGTGCCACATGGAGTCCATCAACAGGTCCACTGATACACCCCCAACTTAGACACAGAACTGGATGAGCCCTTGGCCCTGGACAACATATCCACAGAAATTCATTCATTATCCCTGTTGTAGACTGAATAGTGGTCTCCAAAGGCATCTAAGTCCTAATCCCTGGAACCAGTGAATGTTGCCTTATACAGCAAAGGGACTTTGCAGGTGTGTTTAAATTAAAGCTCTGGAACTGGGGAGATTATTCTGGATTATCTGGTTGGCCCAACATAATCTTAAGTGTCTTTGTAAGAGGAAAATAGAAAGAGATTAGACTATAGAAGAAGAGAAAGCAATGTAAAGATGGAGCAGAGATTGGAGTGATGTGGCCACAAGCCAAGGAATGTCAGCAGCCACCAAAAGCTGCATAATAGAGGCACAAAACACATTCTCACTTAGGACCTCTGAAAGAAGCCGGCCCTGCCAACACTTTGATTGTAACCCTATAAGCCTCATTTTGGACTTCTGGTCTCCAGAACTATAAGAAAATATGTTTGTGTTGTTTTAGACTACTACGTTTGTGGTCATTTGTTACAGCAGCAATGGGAAACTAATACAGCCTTTGGGTGAACAGCTTCTCTCTCAGAGGATGACAGGAACATCGCAGCACCTCTGAGCACCACAACTATCCAATCAGCCATCCTGTTCCTGGAAGATTGAAACTAACTCGAATGAATTATGCACACCCTCTGACCTGTCCAGCAGGAACATAATTCATAGCAAGGTAGGCGCTAAGAGGGCCCAGCCACAAGCCCATCTGCTGCCAACTCTACCACTCAGGCAAACCCTTCTCACCAGTCAGGTTTCCGACAGGCCTTCCCACCTCCAGCCTGCATGGAATTTGATGACGTCCATCACAGCAATGTGTGTACTTACATGTGGCTTGAAAATGATGGGTTCTCTGCTCAAGAAAATCCATGGTTTTAGAGGATAGCTGCCTCCCTTTGTCCAGGACTAATCTTCCCTGTGGGACAGCCTGTGTCTCCTGGCTGCCTCCTCCCTCTGTGTGACTTTGTAGCCTGTGCCGATTACTAGGATCTCTCATGTGAAGCAAAGTGAGAACATAAGATTCAACAGGTGCTCAGGTTCAGGCTGCCAATTTGGATAATTTTTATGCTCTATATGATCCTCAGTTCTTTTTCACTCAGTTGAAGTTCTGCTGGAGAACTCAGTTTTCTTTTTATAACTAATAGAGCCAATGAATATTAATCAGGATAAAGAGGTTCTGAACTTTTTACCCAGGTGCAACAGACTGAGCACCAGCTCTGTGTTAGGCACTGTGCTAGATGCTCGAATATGTCACTTCATTTAATATTTTCAACAACCCTAGGAAGGAATATGTGGTTAATTTTAGGTGTCGACTTCACTGGATTAAGGAATATCTGGTAAAGCATTATTTTGGGGTGCACCTGTGAGGGTGTTTCCAGAGGAGATTAGCATGAGTCTGAGTGAACTAGGTGGGGAAGATCCACCCTTAATGTGCACCATCCAATCTGCTAGGAGCCTGGAGAGAAGGAAACAGGGAAGAGGCACATATGTCGTGCTGTCTGCTAAAGCTGGAACACGCTCTTCCTCTCCTTGCACAATCAGGCTCCCTGGCCTCTGGACTTCAGGACTTACACTGGCAGCCCACTGGGTTCTCAGGTCGTTGGCCTTGGACTGAGAGCTACACCATTGGCTTCCCTGGTTCTGAGCCTTTGGACGTGGATCGAGACATGCTGCCAGAATCCCTAGGTCTCCTGCTTACAAACACCCCTTCCTGGGATTTCTCGGCCTCTGTAATCATGTGAGCCGATTTCCTTAATAGATCCTCTGTCTCTCTAGCTATCCTATTGGTTCTGTGTCTCTGGAGAACCCTGACTAACAGAGGGTATTATTCACAACTTTAAGCTAAAATAATTGAGTCTCGGGGACTTGAAGTAACTTGTCAAAGTCTGCACACTAATGAGAGGTAGATCCAGAATTTGCATCTTGTTTGTTTACAAAGCCTCTGCTCATTCCACAACACAACCACATAGCTAAGAAAATGCCCAATTACGCATAGTCACCCAGGAGACTCTATTCAAACTCAGACACTCTCCCAGGCAGAATGATCTTTGTGCTCTGCACAAGTCTGCAGAAGTCCCTGCGATGGCAATTTTTGCTAGAACTTCCCAGGGATTCCCGGGAATAATTCTGACATGGGGAAACACAGTGGCACCCTAGAGTGTGAGTTTTTTGGCTGAAACATTACTGTTTATCCTATTCCTCATCCAGCAGAAATTTTAGGCTGAGGGATTCAATGGCCCTGGGGCAGGATGGACCCTCATGTGTATATTATCAATGCAGACTCCCAGAAACAACAGCTGTGGTTGCGTAGCACATGTACCACCACCTTCCTCTTGTCTCTTCCAGTGGGCAGGGCACCTGCTCTTGCAGTAATGTCTAGAGGTTAGCTGTGATGGTCCAAGGGAGTCTACATTTTGCCAGTACCTGTAAGCTGATGAAGGCACAGAGGTGAGAGATGGCCTCAAAGGGTCACGATGGGGAGAAGGCGCTAATATTCTTTTTGGCACACTGATTCATGTTTCTTGCCATTTGATAAGTGTCCAGCCTGGCCTTTTGTACTGAGGTAGCTAGGATTGGAAAAGGTTGAGAAGATCCCAATCTTCTCAAAGGTGTCCAATCAGATAGAAAGGATCTGCTGTTTCTAACTTGGGTATTTTAATGTTAACTAAAATGTATGAGTATTTCCTTAAATATTATACCATTCAGGCAAGCATTTGGTAGCAGTTCTTTCACATCATTCAGGAAAAAAAGGTTCTCAAATGATATATTTGTTTGAAATCCACTGAGCAATGATCTTCAGAGTTAGTTTTGTGTTACGCTAGTTCTATGACTTCTGCTGTGTAATAAAAAGAATGCTATTACCAAAACATTTAAGGATGTGGTATCTTCTGTATCCTTTTGAAGATTAACAGTGACATGGTGAGGGTTCATAAATTCTACAACAGAGAAACTGGTTACACTTTAATGTTTTCAAACCTGTTTGGCCAAAGAATTCATTTATGTATACCATCTCTCAACATCCCCTGAAACGTACGTTCTCCAGCATCCTTTTTGAGAAATGAGCAACTCATAGGACCAGAAGCCCAGTGGTCTCAAAGGACTGCATGCTGGTCTTGGCTGGGTCCAAGACACCCAAAGAAAGCAGAACTTGGCAATCACACATGTGGTTTGATCCACAAACAGCCCTCCTGCATCATCCTGAGATTTTTTTGGTGTGCACTACATGGTTAGGCTGCCCACACAGATTATATTAACCAGATGCTTGACAAATCTGTGCTTCCTTTTAACTCCACAAGGCTTCTTTCATTGGAAAAATGGAATAAGTCTTTAGATTTTTGGTACCTAAACTTCGCCATCTGTAAAATGGTATTTATACTTATGTTTCTCAGAGGTAGAGTGAAGATGAGGTAAATGGTGCTGTGAAATCTCCAGACTGGGGCATTATCTTAGTCCGAGTACAACCCTTAGAGGTAATGGTCACTATTAATACTGCAAAAAATGGTAAAGCACATTTAATGCAAAGGAAAATGATGCTGTTTTGAACAATGTTCACGCAAGGATGCATACTGTATGAATGTAGCTCAAAGTTAGAGGGGTGAAGATAAAGAAAGTAAAATAATTCTACCAGTAGGCTGAAAACCTCCATGCCTTATGCTCACGTTTTATGTGAGGGTGCAGTGATAATAAGAATTCAGTTAAGGAGAAATCAAAATGCCTCTCCATTTTCAGTATTCAGCACTTAGGAAAACAAATGGATATTGGTGACTTGGTTTAATTCTCCTCTCATCTCAACCCAAACAAGTCCTTTCCTCTTTTGAGATTAGTATGGATTTAGTCTCCCTTTTTGCACACTTTAAAAAAATTTATATCTATATTTATTTTACTGCACAATGGGATTGATATTCAGTGATGCGCAAGATCCTATATCTACCAAAAATACTATAACCACAGGGTACTTTGCTTACCCACAGGAAATACAGAAAAGCACTTATTTATCCATTTTACTCAATTATACCCTGCCTCGTTCCACAAAGGATTTATAGTAGTTTATAGTGAAATATGAGACATGTTTAAAACAAATTTAAGTTAAGTCTAAGAGAAAACAGGGTAGGAAAAATAAGACCAGGATAGAAATTGTGTTGATGAAAGCAATTTCAACACAATTCACAACAGTTTTATTTAAAAGCTAGAGAGAATTTCGTGGAAATTGACAAACTGAATCTGAAAAGCTCATGGCACAGAGAAGGGCTATAAATGGCTAAAGCAAAGTTTTTGAAGAAGAACCTCACAAGAGAAGTTTTTGCCCTATTGGATGGAACGTATTAGGAAGCTGGGGAGCCTTAGGGTGTGTGATGTTGGTGCAGGGATCGAGAGGCAGATAACATAGAGTCAACAACTGACACGTAGACACGCAGAAACCTGACCCGTGGCCAAGTTAGCCTCATAAATGATGGGCAAGCGTGGACTGCAGAGGAGAACTGACTATCTATTTGTAAAGAAATGCAGTAGAATCAGCTCTTTATCTCATCCAGTGCCCCCAGATCAATTCTGGGTGGAAGGTTGACCTAATGAAGACTGAGGATCTGGATAATGCTTAGAAGAAAAGGTAGGAAAGTATCTTTATGATATCAGCATAGGACAGGACATCTCAGACAAAAACAAAAAGTCAAAAAGAAAAAAATATAAATGTAACTACATTAAAATTACAGAATTGTGTATAAAAGAGAAAGAAATGAGGGAGGGAGAGAGAAAAGAAGGAAGGAAGAAGAAAGAGAAGAAAGGAAGGAAAGAAAGACGGAAGGAGGGAAGGAGGGACAGGCATGGCACTGACTGGGAGAAAAGGATTTCAAAATCTACCCCAAAACTGATAAATAATATATCATAAATGATAATATATAAATATATGTAATAAATACAATAATATATAAATCAAATAGTGTAAGTATATATATAAAATAACAAAGAGTATATAGATTAATAAGAAAAATAAGCCTTAATTGAAATGAGGGAAGGATTAACAAGAGATTTATAGAAGAGGAATCCAAGCATCTGAAAAATGTTCAAGCTCGCTAGTGGTTGTGAAAATGCACATTAAAAGAACAGTGATATATTATGTCGCTCACATCATATCAGGGGGAAAAAGTCTACTAAATACTCTAAATGTTAGAAAAATATGAAGAAATAGGAACTGTCATATACTGCTAGTGGCATTTAGTACAGTTACTTGGATGAAGACTATTAAATGTGAGGCTGTGCATACCCCATGACGGAGCCATTCAGCTTCTAGGTATGTGCCCTGGAGAAACTTTTGCACGTGTGCACATGGAGAGACATAAAGCAGGTTTCTTGCCGAATGTTTATGATAGTAAAATACACTGGATAAAACTTAAAAGTCCATGAGTAGGAATATGCATACATAAATTTTGGCGTATTTATACCATGGAATATTATTTACCAGTTAAGAGGCCAAATGAAAGCTCCAACTATCAGTGTGAACAAATCTCATAAACGTAATGTTGAGAGAGAAACAGACTGTGGCCTTGGCAGTTGCTCAGAAGGGACTGGAACTGACCTGTTTGATACAACCTTACTTTCCCTTATCCAGATCCTTGATCTAAAATATATGCCTACTGGAGTCTTAATAACCCTCGAATATGAAGTCAATGGTACCAATTTGGAGTCATCGTACCTATACCCTAAAGTAGCTTTGTGATCATTCTCAAGTTGATTGAGGCATGATTTCTACCTGTACAGAAAGACTCTAGGGCCAAAACAGTCTGCACTGAAGAAGGAACCCCAGCTTGTCTCATGAGCTGGGTGCTAGCCACTGTACCCAAAGGCCTGGCTTCCTAGACATCCTGTTTGGGCCCTGGAGTCTTTCTACATGGACAGAAATTATGCCTTGATAAACTTGAATAATCGTGAGTTAGTGTATCAGCAAGAACAAAATAATTCTCAGTAAATTTTGGATTTACCAAGATTATTTTCTCATAAACAATAGCCAAAAAAATGGATCTAACACCTGTTAGATCTAACACCTTCAATATTTATATACATTGAAAATATCCTGACAGTGGATATACACTGGAAATCAGTATGGATTTTAGAGTCAAAGGACTTGAAGTTGAGTCCTGACACTGTCACTCAATAGATAGGTAGCTTTTCATACTTTCAACTCTCTGAAACTAGTTACCTTCGTCTCAGAATCTTTCAGTACTGTTAGCACAGCCATGTTATAAAAATGTGATATAACATGTTAAAAAAAAAATAAGGGGCTTCCAAGCTAAATACAGGAGATATGGTAGGTTAAAAGAAATGAAATAAAGTTGTAGACTGGGGATTTCTTGTTACTCCATGTCATTGATTGTTAAAAATTATTTCTGAGAACATGATATATTTCATAATGAGAAAGTATAGAAATACGACTTAAATGTGCCAAATGAACGAAAAACAACAGAAGGTTTTGTGTTGACTGTGACTTAATTAATACAGCCTCTAATCCTAGTTTTCAGCAGGCAGAATGACTAATTGAGTACCAAAATATCTCTAGTACTTTTATTTCTACTTTCTCAAATTGTGCTCATGGTCAAACTGAGGCTATGTAAAACCCAGGGGCGAACGGGATTTCTGGTTGGATTGAAGCGTCTTATAGATCAGAGTTTTATTTTTCACAAGGGTGTGACTCTTTCCTAATTTATGGACCCTTCAGTTTTGTTATTACCATGTGGTTTTTAAATTGTACTTTTAAATAGGGGTATAATTTGGAAGCATTTGTTCCTTGGAGTAAAGATATTACCTAACAGATTTGAATTAATTTTTCAGAAAGTGAGTTCGCGATAAATGTTAGCACAAATAGGCTTCCTTCAAGGTTGACACAGACTAGGGGGAGAGGGGCAGTGGCCCTGCTGGACTGCCGGCCTCCCCACCTGGACCTGGGCTCCTCGGCTCATCAAGCAAGAGCCCAGTGCCTGCAGCAGCCAGCGAACAAGCTGTCTGAAATCCAGGTGGAATAAAGGTATTTCTGTTTCCCACCAGCACAAGCTTGGGGCAGAAATTTAAAATGAAACCTAAACCTAGAAAGCCTCACTAATGGGAACCCCACATTTGGCAGAGCTTTGTTTGATTTTTCGTGGCCAAGTGTATGGGCCCCCTTCCCAGACCCCTTCCTTCCTCCACCTCTTTCTTAGCCGTGTGTACTTGGGCTTTGGTAACAATCACTGTTATTTGTGAATAACATGTACCTTGAACCTGCCCAGAAATTATAGAAAAGAGAAGAGAAGTAGTTACGAAAGGCTATGTACTGAATGTGTGCTAGTTTGCCAGGAACTATATGTAAAAAGCACTTATTTACTCCCCACAGCAATACTGCAAACAGTTACAATTAGACTTATTTTACAGATGAAGCAATATGAGGGTTAGAGATGTAAGTAATTAGAAGGCCATGGCTGCACAGCTAGTAAGTTGCTAACTTGGGAGCCAAACTGAGGCCCTTCTGTTTCCAGAGTCCAAGTGCTTGTGACGCTGCTCTAGGTGGGCGGGGCAAGTGGGAGCCCCTGCAGAGAGGACAGAGCACCTGGCAGTGCCTGGGGGAGGGGGCCAGGGTGGTGGTGAAAGTCCCCAGCATTTCTAAGCACAGCACGTGCAAGTCTGTGTCTATTTTCCCCGAGTGGGGAGCTTGCCTGCAATTAGAGTGTCAGCTGGCTTAGGTGAGTACTTGGGGGAATACTTTTGATTTTGTGTCCTAGGGCTAGCCTTTCCAATAATACGGATTGCAGTGAGAGAAACTGGCATAGCTTTTCATATAACTGCCTTCAACAATGTTTACAGAAACCTTCTCCAGTTAAATAACTAAGAACCGCCATCACCAAATATCGCTAATTTCAGCAAACAGCCCCCAACTTGGAAGCATGTTGCCATTCACAACTCATTTTTAGGTTGGTAGTTTAAAATTCAGACCACATTTTCAGAAATAATATTATAAATGGCAGTTAGGTTTCCAGGCTACCCTATAAAAACCTGCTTAACACATAACATAGCTGAAATATTTTGTATTTATAATAAAAAAGTAGAGAATAATGCTATTGTAATGCTAGAAATTAAGTAATAATGGTGGGCTAATTAACTTTTATGTAATTTGTGTGGCATATAGCTTGAGGAAACCCAGCATAATATGGGAGCTAAGAGCTTGCTCTGAGCTTAGAACATCTGGTTCAAATATTTGCTTTATGGCCTACTATCTGTGCGACCATGGGACAAGGTACGACCCCCTGAGTCTCAGTTTATTCAACTATAAAATGTGGGAGTAAAAACACTTCATTAGGTTGACATGAGGATTAGTGAGATATGTGTAAAGCACTAGTGTCATAGAGGTTGACATCTACAAGGTTCCTGGGCTACAATAACTGTCATAGATGTGATTGAGACTTCTGATTATTGAGCTCTTCCCTTCTGACAGACATAGTGCCAAGGACTTTGCCTATATTTAAACCTATTAGCCCAGTGAGAAATTAGTCCCATTTTTACAAAGGTAGTACTTGAGGTGCTCTGAGATTAAGCAACTTGCCCAAAGACACACGAAAATGTGTCAAGTTGTCTGGGCCACAGGGTGCCCAGGTCAAACATTATTCTGGGTTTGTCTGTGTTTCTGGATGAGATTAGCATTCAAATTGGTAGACTGAGGAAAGCAGACTGCTCTCCCCAGTGTGGGTGGGCCTCATCTGCTCTGTTGAGGGTCTGAATAGAACAAAAACGCTGAAGAAGGGAGAATTCTCCCTCTCTGCCTGAGTGTCTTCAAGCTGAGACATCAGTCTTCTCCTGCCTTCAGACTCGAACTGGATCCATGCCAGCAGCTCTTCTGCTCGTCAGACCTTTAGACTTGGACTGGAACCGCACCATCAGCTTCCCCAGGTTTCCACCTTGCCAACTGCAGATCTGGGGACTTCACGAGCTCCATAATTACATAAGCCAATTGCTTATAATGAATCTCTTCAGATAGATAGATAGACAGATAGATAGATATAGATATAGATATCCTATTGGTTCTGTTACTCTGGAAAACCTTGGCTAATCCAGTCACATAGATGGAATGTGAAAGAATGAGGGCCGGGCGCAGTGGCTCATGCCTGTAATTCTAGCATTCTGGGAGGCTGAGGCTGGCGGACTGTTTGAGCTCAGGAGTTCAAAACCAGCCTACTAAAAATAGAAAGAAATTAATTGGACAATTAAAAGTATACAGAAAAAAATTAGCCGGGCATGGTGGCACACGCCTGTAGTCCCAGCTGCTCGGGAAGCCGAGGCAGAAGGATCGCTTGAGCTCAGGAGTTTGAGGTTGCTGTGAGCTAGGCTGACACCATGGCACTCTAGCCGGGCAAAAGAGTGAGACTCTGTCTCAAAAACAAAACAAAACAAAACAGAACAAAACAAAACAAAAAAAAAACAAGAATGAGGCCTGGCACCCAGATCTGCAGGTTTGAGAATTCTCTAAGGTCCGGCTGTGACTCCCTTTGGAATCATGACCAGGACTGACCACTTCTTACTCTGTGCAGGGTGGCACTGCCCAAGGCAGGGTCAATCGGCGTTATCTGGTCCAGGCAAGGGAAGGAGAAATATTAGAGAAGAGCATTCCAGGCTGAGCAACCGCATGAGCCGAGGCAGAAATGGGTCCCCAATTCTTATCAGTTATTGCTTAATTTAACTTTGGAGTTCCACCAGGGTTTCAGTTGGAGACTTCTTTTAACTTACTCCAAGGCTCCATGCTAGGAGCCAGAAGTCCTCCCAAGTCCACATGACTTCAAGGCCCCTAGCACATGCCTGCAGCACAGTAGGTGTATGATAAACCCCGTTAACTCTGAATAAGCTGTCATAGCACTTACAGAATTTTTTCTGCTACTTCCGTAACTTCAGCTTTCTTGGGAAGCAGTGATGAAGCATTTGATTTCTAGAGGTTCCCTTCCCGGCAGAGCTCCCCATCACCTCCATGGAGCTTCAAAGTGGCTCCCCATGTTAGGGAGCAGGGGAAGGGCATGGCTTCGCTAACTGTTGAAGCCAACACAGATTCAAACATGCAGTACTCCCACACTGACCCTCAGCTCTCCAGTTTTCCTGAGCAGAAGGAGTCTCTCTCCTGCTTTACGAACTTGGCTCCCAGCTTCTCCATTTCAGGAACTGATCCTCGCCAGATGGTGCTTAATTATCTTCGATGCAATGATTATGTTTATTTATTTAAATGTCCCTGAAGCTTTGACTCATAAACTTGGTTTTACTCCTCTCTCTTCTGACTCAGAGTCAATTCTTTAGAATATAATATTTACAATTTATGCTTAATAGAACGCACCACACTGAAACATGGCATGGTTTAAAAATTACGGGTTAATAAATTCAATCTAAAAATTAAATATGCAAGAGTTAAGAGAAAGAAAGCTGCCATAGAAAATCTGGAAAACACAAAAAAGTGAAAAGCAGATAAAGCTTTCCTGAGGTGCACTAACCAAAAAGGACACTACGATCACTGGCATTCTGAGTGACCCTCTCTGGCCTTTCACTGGTCACTGTTGGTGTGTGGTTGGTTAGTATGGCTTCTTTTTCTTTTGTCACTTTATAATAAATTAAGTAGATGAAATTTTGTTAGCATTTGGACACGAGGTTCGGAAGTATCAGCCATTCCTCCCATTTCTTTAGCGCTGCCTCGCTGCCTTGGCCGCCGCCAGTGCCAGGAGTGGTCCTGCAGGTGTGGCGGGGGCTGTGTGGCACAGGCGTTGCAGCTGCGGTTGTCTATCACCGTCATCACTGCATTTCCCTCTTGTGAAAATCCAGGAAACTCAGGATGCTGAAAATACTCAGCTCAGGGTCTCTCCACTGGAATTCATTAGTTTCATGTTGTTACCTCAGCTTCCTGAAAGGCTGAGGTCAATCTTGAAAAGGTGACAACCTTATCTACTTGGAACCTGGCTGCCCTGTTCTTTTGTCCCTTCCACATGCTTTTTCTCTGTACAGAACTCCTGACACTGAAGCAGATATTTGTACATGGAAATGATACAGATGATTCTCTTTCAGAATGCTGAAAGAGACTGGAATCTTTCCCCTTATCTACCTCCATGCGGCTGCTGACAACAGAGATATATAACTCCTGGGGTACGTCCAACACATGAAGGGTTAGAATGCACATACATCACCCACTACTTTCTTTCGAGAAGAGTTTCCTAATTTTTGCAATCACTGGGCAGGGCTATATTTCACTGCTTTGTCCACTTTCTCCCCTCACTGAGTGCTGACATAAATTGGGTAGCAAAGGATCATTCTTAAGACTTTTGCCTGGGCTTTATAGTTGCTACCAACTATTTTGTCACAGAAACTACAAATGAAAATAGGCTCCACAACGAATGAAGTAAACAGGGGGCTTGTAGAACCCCCGAAATTGATGTCTAGAAAACAGGTTTCTCATCTGCGTGCAGACTCTTGGCAAAACATGTGCATTTTCACTAACCTATGTGCTAAATTACTGAGTTTTACTGTATTTTAAATGATTTCATAGCCAACCCATAGTTGCATAGATATGTCGCAATTATCCAATTTTTTTCTTTTTTGGCTTAAATTTTCTTCTATGGATTAGGACAGAGGCTGACTTAAAGTAGAACTTGACTGGGAAAAGTCTGCATTGTGCACAGGCCAACTGCAAACATAATACTTTAGTGTTTAGAAGTTGCCTATTGAAATGT
Source organism: Indri indri (assembly GCA_004363605.1). Classification (NCBI taxonomy): domain Eukaryota; kingdom Metazoa; phylum Chordata; class Mammalia; order Primates; family Indriidae; genus Indri; species Indri indri. Next base: position 3,768 of record RJWJ010005234.1, on the reverse strand, counting down.
GAAATGGCCAAAAAAATGTTTAGGACAATTCTTCACCCCCGCTAATGAACGACTCCCAGGAGAAGGTAACGCTGGGAAACTCGGCATATGCCAAGAGCTGGCATGAATATGAAAAGTCGTTCAGGTTGATTAAAGTCATCAAACGTCGTTCCCCCTTTCTACCATACATCCAAAGTAGAATGATACTAGGTGTATGACTAACAACAGTAAAGAGATTAACTTTAAAACAAACTGAACAACTAGATAAATGTTGTCTGTCAAAGAAATGAACTTGAATGGCTCTATGCACATTCCGGTGGCCATACCAATTCCCCAACTTCTCTAGAATTCCTCCTTTGAGTCAGTTCGAGTCATACACGAAAATTACCCCTGCTATTTTATGATAATCCAATCTACTCCCAAGGACAAAGGTCTATTATAATTGATTATATTCTCAAAACTGGATTTGCTTATGGATTATAAATAAGTTTATTAAAAACAACAAAACAAAAGGAGTATTTGACTACCTTGATCACTGGCCTACAAATGTGTGTTAACCCAGTGGTCCCCAACCTTTTTGGCACCAGGGACCGGTTTCATGGACAACAATTTTTCCACAGATTGGGGGTGGGGGGTGGGGAGGGAAGGCAGAGCTCAGGCAGTGATGTGAGCGATGGGGAGAAGCTGTTAATACAGATTAAGCTTCGCTTGCTCACCCGCCGCTCACCTCCTGCTGGGAGGCCTGGTTCCTAAGTTTCTTGGAAGACTTTTTCCACTGACAGGGGTGGGGTAGGGGGTTGGGGATGTGAAGCTCAGGCGGTGATGTGTGGCTCGGTTCCTAACAGGCCGCAGACTGGTACTGGGCAGCTGTCTGGGGGTTGGGGACCGCAGTGTTAACCTATGCTGCAAAGGTCAGATGATCGAGTCCTACAATTTGAAATGTGCAGGCACCTCTAGAGGGGCTGTGAGGAGGGTCTGCCAAGGTTCTCTAGGCATTGAAACAATCACCAAGAAAATAAGATTCTTAGGAAAGACTATGAATTTAAGGGGGTCCAACGACAAGGTATCAGTGTTAGAAGGGAGGTACACTTGTGTAGTATCTGTCACGTATACAAGTTTTTGCCAAGTAGAAAGAGGAGACTACAATTAAAACTGTAAGTGCTGCTTCACTGTATGGCTAAATGTCCTCAAAAGTAGAATGTGGGGTAGCTAAAAATAGAGAAATGCTATTTTCATTGTTACCGTGGATCTATGATTCATCTCCCAGTTGGGGACTATCTAGGAAACACACATCAGAAGCATCTGTCTAATAAAACAACTCAACAGACCTGGTCCTTCAACATTTAAAACAATTGTTCACGAAGTCCTCTTATCAATGCTTCGATAATACTTCACCAAAGAGTATAAATTATCACAAGCGTTTTTATTTAACAGAAGCACTGTTGTGTAGTGGCTTTGGAATGAGACCAGTGTGGGTTTGAATCCCAGGCCACCACTCACTCTACAGATGACCTTGGGCCAGTCACTTGCCCACTCTAAGACCCGGTTTCCTATTCTGGGCCAGAAAGAGTGTTGATTGAATACATTATTTTAACACAATTGAATTTCTGATTGCCCAATTTGAGTCCTGGGGAACTAATCTGTTTCTACTTTTCTAGTAAATTTCCCAACTGCTAAAAAAAGGCTTGCACACATTTGCTCAGATCACTGCCTATAAAATAGTCCTTTACATAAAAGTTGGTCAGGATTATATATATATATATATATATATATATATATATATATATATATATTGACCCTTCAAACACTGTCGTGTGGTTCTTTGCTTATGACTCATCTTCCTGAGGCTCCTCTTGGGAGCAGCAGTTGTGGTAGGAAGCAATGATGGTTCCCCTTGGACCCAACTTGATCCTACAGTCGCCAAATCTCTTTCAGAAATTCTTATTCTTTTTCTTCTACAGTCTCTGCAATGTTTCTCTGATTTCTTCTGTATACTCTTTACGTAACATTCAATTTTTTAAACCTCTTTCTTCCTATGACAGGGATTAACTAGCACCCACACTTTGGAAATGTTCTAGACAGTTTGAAAAAGGGAAAGCAAATTCTTCTCTTCTTTTATCATTTCTTTCCTGGAAACCTCTTCTCTGATCTCCCTGCCTCCAATCTTGTATTCTTTCAAACTAGAGCAGGAACAATTTTTCTGGAGACAAAAATGACCGTTTCACTTTTCACCTTTCCTCCTTTAACTATTTTGGCGGTTCCCCACGTCCTTCGAGATGAAGGTGACACGTCTCTGCATGACTTACACGACCCTTGGTGATCTCCTGCTGCTCCTCGCCTGTCACTTCCTGTCCTGAAGCTCCTGCAAGCCCTTCACCTCGCCACGCTCCCTCCGGCTTCGGAGTCCTAACCGGTGCTGGGTCCTGGCACATCTCCCTCTCCCTGCCATGCAGCCGACCACTGCTCCTCAATTCAAGAGCCAACAGAGGCCCCGCTTACTCCAGAAAGTCTTCCCTGACGCCCTCCGACACCCTGCAGTCTGGTCACATGCCCCTCGCACATGCCACATAATAGGCTTTTGATAATGCAAACTCTCTTCTGGTGATGAAGACCAACGCTGAACGTTATCTAATCTTGTTCCTGTGTTGCCTGTCGGCGTTTCTTCAAAAAACTATTCCCTCTTTCTGGAACCTAAGGCCTTTCCATCCCTTGTTGCAAACATACGGAGCGTCGTGTCAGATATATGAATTACTATCCAACCAAAATTTATTTGCTGAAACATTCTTATCAGTCCTTTATTCCAGGATAAATGTGGCCTTATCTATACCCTTAAATAGATAGGATTCTAAGAATCTTTTTAAAGGTCTCTTCCAGATCTAACATTCTTTGATTATAAGATTTATTTTTTAAAAAACGCCTTAACACAGATGAAGTCAAATTTCTGGAACTCGATTATACAATTTAAAGATTATCTAGGGCCTTAGTTCCTCCTCTTCCCCTTTAGTCGATTTTGCTACTCACGCATTCCTCCGGGCAGGGAAGCAGAAGGGAGACTCATGCTAACACAGCAGCTTTAGTCAAAGGCGTGGTGAGAGAGGTGGAAACTTGGTTGAAAAAGATTTTTCAAATTCATTATACCTCCACCTCTTTAGAATTGTCAAGGATAAGTTAGCTGGAAAATTACTATGTTTCCTCTAGTATTTTAAAATAACAAACGCTTTGTCCAAATAATTCATTAGCTGCCTACCGTGACACTCACATCGCATTCAGCTCCGCTGTCTCCTTTCCAACTTCTCAGTCCTCCCTCTTCCACTAAGCTCCGTGGGGTTGGTCTGTCCTGCTTGTCACTGTGTGCTGCCACACTCACATCTCTCTGTTTGGGTGAAATATGGATTCAAGGACATGAGAATCTGCAGGCTTGGGACATTTAGCTGTTCCAACCTGGCATCTTCTATTCCCCCAAGGAAACCTGACTGAAATTGCCAGCAAGTGCTATAAAGAGCTCTCCTAGTTGTAATGTCTGAAACCGACCTGGAGATTTTATGTAGAACTCTGCAATGTCAGCAGCTGCTTAGCTACACGTATTCCACACACCACCCTTTTTATAGCTTTGACTTAGAGCCAACTTCTGTTTCCAGCTCCAGTGCCAAGAGCCAGTGGCTGCTTAGGTTCACGACAGCTCATTCTGCCCTAGAACTTTCTTTTCAGTTCAGCCGACAGAGGCAGAGCCCCGGGATCCTCAATTATCCCAGGGAGTATCAGGATGCTGCTTGTGGAATTAAGACTGGG
>RJWJ010005233.1:0-69749 GCA_004363605.1 Indri indri | reverse complement strand
ACTTCTGAATATTTCTTGTAGGGCAGGTCTAGTGGTGACAAATTCCCTTAGTGTTTACTTGTCTGGGAAAGATTTTATTTCTCCTTCATTTATGAAACTTAGTTTTGAAGATTACAGATCTCTTGGTTGACAGTTACTCTGTTTAAAAATACTAAAGATGGGACCCTAGTTCCTTATGGCTTGTAATGTTTCTGCTGAGAAATCTGCTGTTAGTTGGATGAGTCTTCCTTTGTAAGTGACCTGATGCTTTTGTCTTACAGCTTGTAGGATTTTCTGATTCACTTTAACTTTGGCCAGACTGATGATTATGTGCCTTGGTAATGTCCTATTTGCAATATGTCTTCCAGGAGTTCTAGGACCTGCTTATATGTCCGTGTTAAATCTCTAGCGAAATCAAGGAAGTTTTCTTCCATTTTTCCCTCAAATAATTTTTCCATGCTTTTTGCTTTTTCTCCCTTGGGGATACCTATGATTCTTATGTTTGGGCATTTACATAATCCCATATTTCTTGGAGAATTTATCCATTATTCTTGATTCTTTTTCGTATATTTTTGACTGGGTTAATTTGAGAGCCTTGTCTTCAAGCTCTGAAATTCTTTCTTCTGCTTCTTCTGGTCTGTTTCTAAAACTTTCCACTGCATTTTGAAATTTCCTAAATTACTCCTTCATTTCCAGAAGTTCTGTTGGTTTTTTAAAGTATCTATCTTTTTAGCATATTTTTAATTCATGTCCTGAATTATTATTACTTTTTGGTTTCTTTGTGTTGGTCTTCAATTTTTCTCATTGATCCCATTGAGGTTATTTGTGACCCATATTTTGAATTCCATATCTGACATTTCAAAAGTTTCTTTTTTGTTAAAGTCCACTGCTAGAGAGCTAGTGTGATCCTTTGGCGATATTGAAGTAACCTGATTTTTCATATTGCCAGAGTTCTTATGCTGGTTCCTTCTCATCTCAAACCTCTTCCCTCATCTTAAAACAGCTCTGCAGTTCACTTGTTCTCCTTTGCTGGGAATTCTGCTGCTCAGTGTATGCTGGAGAAGTACACTGCCTTTTGGCTCATGCAAGTAGGTACTCATTGTGATGTTACTGGCAATTTGCATCAGTTGGTCCTCAGACCCTGGGAGAGTGTTCAGGTGCCAGCAGTGTTGGACTAGGTTAGGTGATCCTTAGTTTCCAGGCCCCTGGATGGTGTGCTTGAGTCCTGTGGGGATGAGATCCAGACCAAGCTGGCAAACTTGCTGTCAGTCCTCACTGGGTTCACGTGCTGGCTGCTCCAGAAGAACACTCAGGCAGGAGAGGGGCAGCTGTGCTGTGAGCCTGTGACAGGAAGGGCAGGCCCCTCTTGATGAGATGAGCAGAGGCAGGCAGCTGTGGGTCACACAAGCAACATGTACCTCCCTCTCTGAGCGATGACAATGGTCTCTGTCCTTTGGGGGCTCAAAAGCACCCTGCTTCCCAGCTCCTACCCTGGCCCACCTGCAGCTGAGCTGATGGAGGCAGCTTAACCCACTGTGTGCAGGGCTACCAGACTGGCTGTGGGCTGTGGCTGAAATGCTCCAGCAGGGGAGGCATGACTGTGTATCCCTTGCCTCGAGGAATGGTAGGCTCCTTGCAGAAGAGACAGGAAGCTCTCAGCTTGGGGAGAGGACTGCTAGCCCCTCCCTCCTTCAAAGGAGGTGGTAGCTTTTGTCTTTGGGGCACACAAAAACACTCACTGCTTCTTTTTATAGGGAAGGGAGTGAGCCCCAAGCTCTGTGACAGGCACCCTGTCAGAAGTGGGCAGCTGCTCCTAAGTGCCCTAGTTAACTCTTCCCCTGTCAACCCCTCCCAGCCCTGAGGGGAAACAGGCAGACTGGGTGTGATAGGCATTCTGTCGGAGGCCAGGAAACTGCTCCCAGGTGCTCTGGTTTAACTGTCCCCTGTGAAACACTTGCCAGTCCTAGATATAAACAGCCCTTCAGCCCTGGCTGCCTCAGTAGCAGTGCAGGTGGGAAGAAGGTCAGAAAGGCCCCAAATATTGAGGACTGTCTCCATTGTGCACTTCCATGTTTATTGCAGCACTGTTCACAATAGCTAAGATATGGAATCAACTTAAGTGTCCAACAATGAATAAATGGATAACTAAAATTATATGTATGCACAATAGAATATTATTCAGCTATAAAAAAGAATGAAATCCTAACATTTCTAGGAACATGTATAGAACTGGAGGTCATTATGATAAACAAAGTAAGTTAGACATAGAAAGACAAATATTACATGTTCTCACTCAATGTGGAAGCTAAAAAAGTGGATCTCATCAATGTAGCAAGTAAAATGGTGGTTACCAGAGGCTGGGAAGTGAAGGGGGAATAAAGAGAAGTTGCTTAATAGGTACAAAAATACAATTAGAAGGAATAAGTTCTAGTATTTGGTGTACAGTAAGGAAATTATGATTAAAAACAACATTATATTTTTCAAATTAGCTGCAAGAGAAAATTGTGATATTTCCCAACACAAAGCAAAGCTAACTATTTGAAGTGATGGATATCATAATTACCCTGATTTGATCATTACAGATTGTATGCATGTATTAAAATGTCACATGTACCCCAAAATATATACAAGTTACATGTCAATAAAAAAGTATTTATTGTGCCAGTCTTATTAATGTCTTGAAACTCATTTGTAAAACGTAAGATGCATTGGTTGCATATCTATTACAAGTTAGAATTGACAAATAAATATTAAAATCATTCTGAACATATTAGATACATGTTAATTATGAGATTGAATTTAAAGATATATTGTCTCCTTTTAATATGGAATAACTTTTTTTTAATTCAAGAACTATTTCTTGAGTGTTTAATATATGCAGCACACTGTTCTGGAAATCAAGAAAGCAGAAAGCATTGTTATTCTATACAGGATGCATGGCTTATTTTCTTTTGAGTAACTTCTTTTCTTACTTTTTATTTTGGAGTAATTATAGATTCCCAGGAAGTTGCAAAGAAAGGTACCTGGAGGTCCCATGCAAACTTACCAGCCTCTCCTGATGTTACCATCTAACATAAGCATAGTACAATATCAAAGCCAGAAAATTGACATTGGTAAAATCTTTAGAATTTATTCATATTTCACAGGTATTTATACACTTATTAGTGTGAGCGTGTATATTTCTTTGAAATTTTATCACATGTGTAGCTTCATGTAACGATTACTGTGTTCAAGATTCAGACTGTCCCATCATCAAAAGGCTCCTTTGTTCTGCCCAAAAATAGCCCCACTCACAGCCACCCTAACCCTTAACAACCACTAACCTTTTTCCATTTCTATAGTTTTGTCACTTCGAGAACAATATATAAATGGAATTATACTGTAGGTAGTTATTAGCTTTTTCCACTCAGCATAATTCCCCTGAGGTTCGCTCAAGGTGTTTTATCTATCTATAGTCTGTGCCTTTGTATTACTGAGTAACATTCCCTCTTTTGGATGTATCACAGTTTGCATAGCCATTCACCTGTGAAATGACATCTGGATTATTTCTAGGTTTCAGTTATTACATATCAACCTACTATGAGTTTGTGTATAAGTTTCTGTGTGAACATAAGTTTCATTTCTCCTGGATAAATTCCCAAGAGTACAAATGCTGGGTCTTATTTTAAGACCAATTTTTATCTTAAAAGAAACTGAAAAACTGTTTTCCAGAGTTGCTGTATCAGTTTACATTCCCATCAGCAATATGTGAGTGACCTAGTGTCTCTGGTTTGCCAGCATTTGAAGTTATACCAAGTTTTTATTTTAGTCATTCTGATAAATATGTAATAGCATCTTGTTTTGGTTTAAATTTTCATTTCCCTGATGGCTAATAGTATAGAAAATCTTTTGATGTATTTATTTGTTATCTATATATTTTCTTCAGTGAAATTTCTCTTCATGTATTTTGCCCATTTTCTAATTTGATTTTTCACTATTTAAAGTCTTCTTTTTACATTCTAGATACAAGCCATTTATTAGATATATGATTTAAAAATATTTATTGTCTCCCTGCCTGTAATTTGTCTTTTCTTTTAACAGGGTCATTTGCAGGAAAAAGTTTCTTTTTTTATTCATTTTGATGAAGTCTAATTTATTATCAATTTACACTCTTAACCGATTGCCTACTAATTTGATTGTTTGACTTGGGAATTTCCTATATAGTGTAGTGACAAATTAACACTGTTCTCAATACTTTATCGAGATTGCTTTTTCAACAGTATTTGTATTTTAGAATGGGCAAAAATTTTTATTTATCAAATGAAACAATTTTTGATATGGTAGAACTTCTCTTAGAAAATATGCCACCATTTCCACCTTCTACTCCCCAATAATACTTATATTTTAGTCCTTAGAAATTTTATTTTTTCCACATGGGACATATTAAAACATTGTTTTGTTTTCTAAAATGAAATGTCCATGATTGATTTTGTTTTCTCTTGGTTTTTCCTCCCCATTCAGTATGAGTAACTTGTGTACTTGTGAAGTATTTCCTGTTAACTGAGAGTTAAAACCTAGAAATCCCTCAAACTGTTGAAGGTGAATTATATAAACCTCACTTATATGTCCTGAAAAATGTCATATCAAATCTAATAGTCTGTAGTTTAATTGTGTTTCATTGAATAAACATACACTGAATGGCCACGAAGTGCCAGATGTTGTTTTAAGGGCCAGTGAACATATTGGCATAATAAGCAGAAAATAAAAATGGTTTTAAAATTATAATTTGAACCATATTCTTAAGTAAATATAAATGGAATGCATCACTAGATAGTAATTTCTCCCATTGGTTTAGCTAATAAACTATAAACTATTATGGACAATTTCAGCTTTTATTTTTAGTTACTTAGTTTATATTTCTGTCTCTATATAATCTCTGGCAATTTTTCATGTATTTATTTAGAGATTTTGTCATTTTGTTTTCAGAGATACCTTTGCACTGAGTCATGAATTTTTTTTTTTTCTAAAAGTTTGATTACTAGTCTGAAGAGCAAGTGTGTATAATAATGAAAAATAAGTAACTAACTTTAGGGATACTCTCATTTGGCTGAGACATCATCAGAGTAAGGCAAAGTGTAATATGATGACTAGCTACGGGAAACTTCGCAATGTTTTCAAATCATTTCTGGTAATATCATATGACATGTATCATATTGCCCTTATGGGAAAAATACTACTTGTGGAAAGATGACAGTGCAGAAAGTGATACTTACGATCAGAAAAACTTTCTTCTAATATTTCCTAGATGTTCTACTCTGAAGATAAAAATTAAAATGACATGAATCGCAAATCAAAACCACAATGAGATATCACTTATCTCCAGTGAGACTGGCCTTTATCAAAAAGTCCCAAAACAATAAATGTGGGCGTGGATGCAGAGAGATAGGAACACTCACACACTGCTGGTGGGACTGCAAACTAGTGCAACCTCTGTGGAAAGCAATATGGAGATACCTTAAAGAGATACAAGTAGAGCTACCATTTGATCCAGCAATCCCATTACTGGGCATCTACCCAAAAGGACAAATGATACTCTATAAGAAAGACACCTGCACCCAAATGTTTATAGCAGCACAATTCACAATTGCAAAGATGTGGAAACAACCCAAGTGTCCATCAATACATGAGTGGATTAATAAAATGTAGTATATGTATACCATGGAGTACTACTCAGCTTTAGGAAACAATGGTGATATAGCACCTCTTGTATTTTTCTGGATAGAGCTGGAACCCATTCTACCAAGTGAAGTATCCCAAGAATGGAAAAACAAGCACACATGTACTCACCATCAAATCGGTATTAACTGATCAACACATAAGTGCACATATAAGAATAACATTTATTGGATGTTGGGCAGGGGGGAGGGGGATGGGGAGGAGGGGACGGGTATATGCATACACAAAGAGTGCAGTGCGCACCATCTGAGGGATGGACACACTTGAAACTCGGACTTGGGGAGGCAAGGGCAACATACGTACCCTAAACATCTGTACCCACATAATATGCTGAAATAAAAAAAAACATGAATCAAAGTTTTCTATATTTCTTTGACAGATGCATTTCTCAATCCACAGAAGTCAGTGATTTTTAAAATATGTAATAAAATAATCTGTTCACATCAACTATCTTCTTCAAATTCTCTGAATGAACACTATCCAACATGTGTAAAATCAAACATTGGAGGACCCATGCTATAAGCAATTGTGTTTGGCACATGCTTCTTATTTATCCCATTAGCATGTAGAGGGCCTTGGGGCTAAGAGCTTTAACCTTTTCTTGAAGCTCCTTACACTTACTGGATTGCTAAACTTGCCTCTAAAGGGACAACATTTTTCCCAAATGATGTATTAATAGAATGTATTCTTTTTTAGCATATACATCAATATAATGAATAATTATATATCTATTCACTTTTACATTACCGTGGAAAGTGTAATGATGCTGTAATATTATATAAACAGCTCTAATTTGCTATGTGCCAGGGATTATGTCAAGTGCTTTTTAAATATCAGTAAATGCTCATACTAATTTTATGTCAGAGGCACTCTGAATAACACCCCATTTTAATGTTATTGGAACTCTGGCTTAGTAGATTAGGCTAGTTGATTAAAGTTGATTAAAGCTCATAAATGTAAATTCAAACCAAGGTAATCTGACCTTAGAACAAATACAATTTAGAGGATGTTGAAAGCTGAAATATCTGGGTTAATGACTAGAGAATATAAACTATTGCAAGATTAAAAATAAAAAAGCCTCATAAATGTCTTTCTGCCCTGTTGAAGTAGTTTCTGTTTCTAAAGAGAAGCTATCCAATGAGAATCATCAAACTCATTTTCTGGATATAAAAACATATTCCAGGATAAAGCAAAAATTGGAAGCTTTGGATAGAAAGGACAAAAAATGTTGAGATAAAACTCACATCAGCAATGAAAAAGGCAGCTGATACGTAACTTGCCAGGGAAGCTAAAGGAAAAGCGTAAGTGAGAGGAGGGCAAAAGTATCTATATAGAGAATATACATAGATGGGGGAAAATTAGCATGAATCTTTGCAGAAAAAAATGGTCTATGATAAAACTTGAATATTTACTGAAAAATGAAAAATAAGGAGATTCAAAATATGTGTCCTAAAAAGACCAAAAAAAAAAAAAAAAAACCAAAAAGAAGTCAATGGAAAAATCTACTATCAATCAACACCAGCACCCACTTTGCACAACTCCTGTGGGCATCGTTCAATCTAGACTGTGCAATGTGCTGTCCTGATAAAAAGCTTTTAGCAACTGAAAAAATTATATAGTTGAGGGTATAAGTTTTACTGCAAGAACATAATTAATTGGTTCTAGGAGAGAATAAATTGTTAGCTATTTTTAAGATAACAAAAGAAAATATACAAATATGGAAGAGAATGTTGTGATTGCTGCCAAGAAAAATAAATATTAGCTTGTAAATCTCAAAAAAGAATATTATCAAAATTATAATTCATGTAATGAAATATTGATGAAGATTCAAATGAGATTGTGAGGTTCAAGTAGGACTTCATAATAACAATAGAAAAGATAAGGGAGGATAAAACATTGTTATATGCACTTAGATGAATTGTTCAATAACAATTTATTTAAAGCCTGGTTAAATCTAGCATGAGATGATACAAGTGGAAAATGGTTTGTTCAAATGCAGAGGATGAATGAAGAAGACTATTATCTAATATTGCCCATGTTCCCTTTCATAGAAAATTAATGAAATTTCAAACAGAATGTGAGAGGAGGCTTAAGGGTTAAGAAAAGCAATGGGTCACAGAAGTTCTAGATCTAGGAGCTAAAAGCACTAACTATTGAATAAACTGTTTAAGTGGAAAGATTGTTTTTATTTCAGGAAACCATATGATTATATGATGATATACTTGTGACCTGCAGCAGAAAATCAAAGCAAATCGATATGAAGTATTATGTGTCTTATGTGGCTTCTCATATTTGGCTCATAGTCCTTCAATTTTTTTCATTTCCATTAAGTATTTATATGAAGGCTCAGGCTCAATAAAGAGTTTGAACTTTTTGGAACCATAAAATATTGTTTTGCTAAGCTCTTCTGACTTATCATTTTAAAAAATCTCTCTGGGTGGGAATAACTTCTTATCCAGGACACTGTTCTAGGGTTGGGCAGAAAACAAGGGTTGTAGCAATCAGGCTGCGTAGACATTGAAACAAAATGTCATAAAAGGTTGCTAAGAGCAACCCTGTTTTGACCAGTGCTGCAACTTCCTGAGTTTCCCTGCACTGATCTTTTCAGATCCACGCCCTATGTGTTTTCCGTCAGAGTCATTTCAAAACATATCTGTTTCCTCAGCTTGCCCAAAAGTCTCAAAGGAAGTAACCATTCTTCTTCATATTTTGTACATCCAAAGCCTATAACATGGCATTCAAAAAGTATCCATGTTAAGGCGAATTACTGGATAATCCTGAGGTCGAGGCTGGAGTGCACATAGTCTGGGGAGAGTTTTGTCTCAGAAGATGATAACAGTTAAGCCAAGGCATGCAGTGAAATAAAAGATTCTATTCCGCTGTTGCAGAAATAGTGTTTCCCACCCAGAGAGTCTTGTGTGTTTTAGGGCAAGAAATTGCTTTGTTGGAGTTATTGTTCATCTGAGAACTTTCATTCTTAAAACCCTATGCTTATTCTGCAGACTCAACACTTTCTCCAAAGTATTTTGGTTTTATGAAAATGATATTCCACCTTTTATCTAGGCAATAATCTGTAAGCAGCAAAAGAGTTTTCATTCCATACAGGATTTTCATCACTTCTTCGGAAGGGAAGACCACCTCTTCTGCCATGCTGGGTTTTGTGAGGGTGTTGTGGCTTCCAACATTTTAGGCATTAGCCAGAGGGTTCCTCTGGAAACTCTGATTTTCTGGAGAGAGATATGGGTTTGAGGCTAGCCTAAAACTGATAATAAAATGCATCTTTTTGTTATTTGCATAATGTTAATAGGCATATAGAAAACTACATAATCTTTTCACTTGTGCAACACTGTTTATTACTATTGCATGGGTTAAAGTCTGTTTCCTTTATTTCTATTTGAAAAGTCACATTTCTCTTAAAATCTGCATTCAAAAAGTCATTGTATAATATCGAAGTGTGTGATTAGAGAATAAAGATGCTACAAACAAATTAAAATAGGATATATAATTATTTTATTCTCTTCTTGGGATAATAAATATTGCTATTTATTCATACAAATAGTTTCTGAGCACCTAACATTCATACAATATAGTGAAATTTCTCCTTAAAATGTTCTAGTGAGACAATAAACTACCTTGAATTGCACAGAAATGTTTTTTGTCACTAAACCTTAATAAATAAAATCTAAGCATATTTTGCAGAAATAAACATAAAAGTATTTGTAAACTTACTGCCTTCTAGTAAACCCTTCATGTACAGCTTAAAAAATAAATCTCTCAAATTTCCATGAGCATCCCAAGTTTATTTTTTAAACATATTCTCTATAACCTCATCCCACCCTCAATTGACTGATGCCTAACCATGGAAAAACTTCTTATTCTCCTTCACTGCCTATCTGTACATCTTTGGTCTCTGAATAATTGCCATGTTTCAAAAGAACTATATTTAGCTACTGAATTAATCACATATATGCCATAATTCTATATTTGATTATAATTTCTTAAAAAAAGGGAAGATATCAATATTGGATCAATCAACAAAAAATACATTTGTTGTTTTATAGTGTTAACTTGAGTAGGTGAGCATTTCCTGTATTTTAAAATAATTCTGTTGTAAGGGTAATAATTGCCTGTTCAATGCATCTGTTTTGTGAATTTGCTTTCTTTTTTAAAATTAACATTTTTGTTTTTTATAATGAAAAAGATGCTGGTTTGGTTATGAAATCTGTCACTGATCTTTAACAAATCATTTAGTCTCTTTGAGATACATTTTTCTTTTCTTTTTTTTTATTGTAATGAATATATTGCCTTACTTTTAAATATATTTAAACTGGTTTATCTCTTTTTTTTTCTTTTTTTTTAATTTCAGCATATTCAGTGCAATCCCTATTAAAATACCAACATCATTCTTCACAGATGTAGGAAAATTAATTTTACGCTTCGTATGGAACCAGAGAAGACCTCGCATAGCAAAAACCATTCTAAGCAATAAAAACAAAATGGGAGGTATCGATTTACCAGACTTCAAACTTTATTATAAGGCTGTAGTAATCAAAACAGCTTGGTACCAGCACAAAAATAGAGCCATTGACCAGTGGAACAGAACTGAGAACCCAGATATAAAACCATCCTCATATAGCCATCTAATCTTTGACAAAGCAGACAAAAACATACACTGGGGAAAAGAATCCTTATTCAATAAATGGTGCTGAGATACATTTTTCTTGCCTCTACATCAGAGATATGGGAGAGAGAAATTCCAAGCATTAACTCAAATACTTTTATCATACTGAGGTTATTGCACATGGGATGCTGTCTTAGGCAAAATAAAGATAATTTCTACTACTCATTCTCAACTTGGAACAGTGAACTCATTCCCACTGTGTACCCTGGGAGTGTTGGGGAATTTCCATGCCAGATCTGCTTAAAACTGCAAAGCAGCTAAGTAGAGCAAGTAAGTAAAATATGCACCAGGTAGCTGAAACCACAAAACAATATAAGCCTGTCATGACTGTACTGCTTGTTGTAAACCTATCATAACTATACTGTTTGTTATAAGCCTATCGTAACTGTACTGCATGTAAAAACTGCTATTAATTGGCTAACTTTTAATCCTTTTACTAATTGGTTAACTTTTATGCTTGTGTGTGTTATTGGATAAGACTACCCCCCCAAAAAAGTATAAAACCTGACAAAAACCAGGAAGAGGTGCTCAGAATTTGGAGACAAGTCTCCTCTGGGCCCGCCGGCGAGATTAAACACTGACTCTCCAACTCTCTGTGTGCCGCTCGGTTATTCCTTTGGGACCAGTCACTGTAACACTTGCCATAACAGGAGGAGACAGATAGATTGTACATATGAATTGTCCCAATGAGAGAAAAGAGGTGGTGGTCTTTATCCATCAGCACTGTCCCTTGTTGGCTAAGGATTTTCTCTGTGCTGGGGGAGCTAACTACCCCTGCAATATTAGGTAGCACCTGCACGTGGATTAAGTGACCTCCTCCTGACCATTAGGACAAAAGTGTTGAGACAGGAAGCAGAGAGATGATTGAGAAGGAATATAAGAAATGAGAAAAGGCCCAAAGGGATGTGATGAGCAACCTAAAAATGTCTTTTACACTGCCTATGAATTAGGAGTCTTTGTGCTGTAATAACAAAATACCACAGACTGGATAATTTGTAAAAAACAGAAATTTATTTATCACAGTTCTGGAGGCTGGGAACTTCAAGATCAAGGTGCCAGCAGGTCTGGTGTCTGATGAGTGCTACTTTCTGCTTCCAAGATGGTGCCTTGTTGCTGCATCCTCCAAAGTGGACAAATACAGTGTCCTCACATGATGGAAGAGATGGAAGGGAATGAATCCACTCCTTCAAACTCTTTTGTAAGGGGCCAGTCCCATCCATGAGGGCTCTGCCCTATGACTTAATCACATCCTGAAGGCCTGACCTCTTACTATAATGTTGGTGATGTCAATATAGGAATTTTGGGGGATGTGTCCAGATCATAGCACTAGTCACATGTACTAGTGGCACAGGTGCCATATGGCAGGCCACTTGTGCTCTTATATTCTTCCAAGAAAAAGGCAAGGACTTCTGTTATCTAAATGGCCCAAGTCTAGAAAAGTTTTAAATCTCTATTACCTCAGTTCAAATCCATATGACCTCTCACATGGACTAACATAATAGTTCCCAAATAACTTTCTCTATTCTTAGACCCCCCTATACTTATAGAGGAGTAGCCAAAATTATTTATTTTCTTCACCCCACACCTGCCATTAGATTAATTGATTTGAACATCATCAAAGATGCTCTTATCAATACCATGACTTTACTGTTCTTTAATGACTTCAGATGCATTGATCCTCTCCTCCATTCCACTTCAGCAAACCTTTTTCATGGCCACACCAGTGTCTGATAATCAACTAAAACTTCAACCCCATAAGTCATATATTAAAGTCACTCTAATATAAGACTTTTTCCAAAAACTTATTTACTTATAGGTCATTCCCAAACACCCATTTATTTAACTCAGAATATCAGTTTTGGGACTTCTCCGTTATCTCCCAAATTCTCATAGCACTTCCAACACTCCTTTTACTACCGATATAATCGGTAATAGTGACAGGATATATAAATTACCATGTTCAATTTCCTGATTTCAGGATCATTTATTCATTGTTCATTCATTTGCCCATCAACATTACAAATCTCTGTGCTAGGCACTGGGGATGCAAACATAAATAAGAAATTATCCCTCTCCTCAAGCTGCTCATAATCTAGGAGAGGTGGAAGAAACAGGTTACATAACCAGATACTTACAAAAATGGTGTGGCAAGTAAAATATCAAGAAATTAATAGTGTCGATTGGAACACTAAGGGGCATCCAGTCTGGTGGGATCAAGGAAGAATTCCTGTAAGTGATGTTTGATGAGCTGGTTGTAAATAATAAATCAGAGTTAGGCAGCCAAGGAGCAGGGTGAGGATATTCTAACAGTAATAAAGACAGAGGCAATATCACAGCATGCTCTGTGCAAAGAATTATAAGCAGTTCAATATTTCTGGTACACGAAGACTTAAGAAGAGACTAGCAAGAGATAAGGAAATGATGACCTTATGGAGTACCTGAATGTCATACAACAGGACTAGGGCTTCAGCTTTTAGATATTTTCTATACTCTTTCCTTTTTGCATTTTCTATTGATGCCACAAAAACCTTCCTTAAAACATCCTCATGAAGTTTTAATTTGATACCTCCAATGAAAAATTTTCATATTTTACTTTAAAATGTGTCTCCATCGATACTCCATCCTTCTTAATAATTCTTCCCCCTCAGATTCATAGTCATAAGGTCACATTCAAAGGGGTGAGGTAAACAGTCTGAGAAAATGGGCCAGATTAATCTCCTCCAACCTCGCATGAGGATGGGCTTGACAAAGGAAATGCTTAACCAAGGCAGACAGGATTAGGAAGGACAGGCGAGTTCATGAGGGGAAATTGTAATCTGTCAGCATTTTCTTGGAAGTGCCTTTGATATGGACTTCAATTCAGAAAACTAGAAGTAATCCCTCTTCCTCCCTCACCTCAACATATTAGTTACCAAGACCCAGTAAGGCTACGTCCTAGAAACCACCTCGTAATCTCCTCCACTACCACCATAGCAGCCTTGTTGGATCTAGAATCTTCTCATCTAGCTCCCTTTCCTATCCCATCCATCCTCCATCTGCTGACAGAAGGATTGATCTTAAAGCTTTATTTTCCATGGGAACGTCTTTTCATTTTAAGCTCCAGCAATGCCAAGCTATTTTTTATTCTCTGAAAGTACCCTCAAATTTCCTGTGTATGTATTTTCACCTGCTGCTTCCTCTTTCTAGACTGCTGTGCTCCACTTGCCTGTCTGAGGTCATTTTACTATACTTGTTTTTTTTTTTTTTTTAAATTCTCATCTCCCTTCTGATTCAAAACAAAGTTAGTCTTTTCTCTTTCAGGCTTGAAGTTTTGTATATCTATTATTATATTTATCACCTCTTGTGGTTTTAATTTACATTTCCCTGATGATTAGTGATGTTTGGCATTTTTTCGTATGATTATTGGCCATTTGTCTGTCTTCTATTGAAAACCTTTTGTTCATGTCTTGTGCTCACTTTTCAGTGGAATTTTTGTTTTTTTTTTTTCCTTGATGATTCACTTGAGTTCTTTATAGTTTCTGTGTATTAGCCCTTTGTCAAATGTACAATTTGTGAATATTTTCTCGCATTCTGTGTGTTTTTATTCTGTTAATTATTTCCTTTTCTGTACAGAAACTTTTTAAATTTAATCAAGTACCATTTATTTTTGTTGTTGTTGTAATGGCCTTTGGAGTCTTAGTCACAAATTCTTTGTCTAGGCCAATAGCTAGAAGAGTTTTCCCTGTATTTTCTTCTAGAATTCTTATAGTTTCATGCCTTACAGTTAAGTCTTTTCTCTATCTTGAATTAGTTTTTGTGAGTGGTAAGAGATATGGATACTGTTTTATTCTTCTGAATTTGGTTATCCAATTTTCCCAGCACTGTTTATTGAATAGGGCTTCTTTTCCCTAGTGTATAGAGTTGTCTACTTTATCAATGATCTGTTGGCTATAGGTAGATGGTTTTATATCTGTGTTCTCTGTTCTGTTCCATTGTACTATGTCTCTAATTTTGTGCCAGTAATATGCTGCTTTGTTTACTATAGCCTTGTAGTGTAGTTTTAAGTGTGGTAATGTGATGCCTCCAGATTTGGTCTTTCTGCTTAAGATTACTTTGGGTATTTGGGTTCTTTTCTGGTTCCAACAAAGCACATAATTCATTCTTTTTTTCTGGATCTATGGAATATGATGTTGGTATTTTGATTGAGATTGCATTGAATCTGTAAATCACTTTGGGTAGTGTGGACATTTTAACAATGTTGATTCCACCGATCCATGAGCATGATATATTTTTCCATTTGTTTGTGTGATCTGCAATTTCTTTCCTCAGTGTTTCATAATTCTCTTTGTAGAGATCTTTCACCTCCCTGGTTAAGTATTTTTCTAGGTATTTTATTTTCTTTGTAGCTATTTGAATAGTATTGAGTCTTTGATTTGACTCTCAGCTTGACTGTTATTGGTGCATAGAAATGGTATGGATTTAGGAATATTGATTTTGTAATCTGTGAATTTTCTGAATTTGTTTATCCATTCCAGGAGTCTCTTGGTGGAGCCTTTGGTGTTTTCTACATAGAAGATTATAACATCAGCAAAAAGTGATAGTTTGACCTCCTCTTTCCTAACTTGGATATCCTTTATTTCTTTCTCTTCCTGATTGCTCTGCTAGGACTTCCAGCAGTATGTTAAGTAGAAGTGGTGAACATCCTTGTCTTGTTCCAGTTCTTGAGGGGTGTGCTTTCAAGTTTTCCCCATTGAGTATGATGTTGGTTGTGGGTTTGTCATATATGGCTTTTATAATTTTGAGATACATTCTTTCTATGTCCAGTTTGTTGAGGATTTTACAATGAAAGGGTGCTGGATTTTGTTGAATGCTTTTTCTGCATCTATTGAGATGATCATATGGTCTTTGTTTTTACTTGTATCTATGTGGTGAATCACGTTTATTGATGTACATAAGTTGAACATGTATCCTTGCATCCCTGGCATAATGCCCACTCGATCATTATGGATCATTTTTTTTTATGTTGTGTTGATTTTGATTTCCTAGTCTTTATTTATTTATTTATTTATTTATTTATTTATTTTTTACTACTTTTGCATCTGTACTCATAAGGGATATTGGTCTGTAGTTTTCTTTTTTGTTGCCTTTTTACACTTTTTTTTTCATGAAATCTATTTCATCTGATAGAAGTATAGCTACTCCTGCTCTTTTTTGTTTTCCATTTGCATGGACAATCTTTTTCCACACCTTTATTTTCAGTCTATGTATGTCTTTATAGGTAAAGTTGGTTTCTTGTAATCAACATATAGTAAGGTTTTGCTTTTTAATTCACTCAGCACTCTATGTCTTTTTCTTGGAGAGTTTAGTCCATTTATATTCAATATAATTATTGATAGGTAAGGTCTTACTCCTACCATGATATTTGATTTCTAATTGTTTCATTGTCCTCTGTTTCTTTCTTCCTTCTTTCCTTCCTGCCTTCATTTATGTAAAATGATTTTCTCTGTTAGTGTGTTTGTGTTTTAACTTTTTGCTTTTCATATTTTTGAGTATATATTTTAAGTTTTTTGATTTGAGATTACCAAGAGGCTTGCAAAAAAAATCTTATATCCAATTACTTTGAATAGATGACAACTTAACTCCGCTTAAAAAAGAAAGAAAGAAGTAAGCACAGAGAAAGCTAAGAGAAACTCTAACTCCATCCTTCCACTGTTTTTTGACTTTTTGTTGTTTCCATTTAAATTTTTGTACTATGTATCTCTTAACAATTTGCTGTACTTATGATTTTTGATAGGTGTCTTTTAGTCTTCCCACTCAAGATATAATTTGTTTATACACCGTAATTAGAGTGAAAGACTTTTTTGTATTTGTGTACTATTACCAGTTAGTTTTATACCTTTAGATGACTTCACATTGTTTGTTAATGTTCTTTTGCTTCAGATTGAAGAACTTCCTTTAGTAATTTGTAGTGCAGGTCTGGTGTTAATGAAATTCCTCAGCTTTTATTTGTCTGGGAAACCATTTCTCCTTCATATTTGAAGGATATTTTTTGCAGAATATGTTATTCAAGGGTTTAGGAGTTTTTTTCCTTTAGCATTTTGAATATATCATACCACTCTTTCTTGGCCCGTAATGTTTCCACTGTGATGTCTGCTGCCATGCATATTGGAGTTCCTTTATATATTATTCATTTCTTATTTTTATTTATCTCTTAGAAAACTTTATCCATGACCTTTGGGAGTTTGATTATTAAATGCATTGAGGTACTTTTTTTTTTTTTTTGGTTAAATATGCTTTATGTTTATGTTCTATGTTCTACATTCTATTTATGTTCTATTACCTTCTTTTACCCAAATATTAATATCTTTCTCTAGTGGAAATGGTCTCTGTTATTTCTTTGAATAAACTTTCTACCCCATTCTCTCTCTGCCTCCTCTTCAAGGCCAATAACTCTTAGATTTGCCCTTTTGAGACTATTTTCTAGATCTTGTATGTGTGCTTCATTCTTTTTTATCCTTTTTCTCTTCTGTAGTTTTTCAAATAGCTTGTCTTCAAGCTCACAAATACTTTCACTTGCTTGGTCAATTATGCTGTTGAGGGACTCTGATGAATTTTTCAGCTTGCCAATTGAATTTTTCAAGTCTAGAATTTTTGTTTGTTTTTTATTATTTCAATCTCTTTGTTACGTTTCTATGATAGGCTTCTAAGTTACTTCTTTGTTGTCTTAAGTTCACTGAGCTTCTTCAGAACAGCTACTTTGAATTCTCTGTCTGAAAGGTCACCTATCTCCATCACTCTGGAATTGGTCACTGGTACCTTATTTAGTTTGTTCAGTGAGGTCATGTTTCCCTGGATGTTCTTGATGCTTATGGATGTTTGTTGATGTCTGGGCATCAGACACCAACAAGAGTTGAAGAGTTAGGTATTTGTAGTCAGAGCTTATTCGTATCCACTCTTTTTGGGAAGGCTTACCAGTTATTCAAAGAGAATTGAATCTTGTGATATAAGTCTTTAGTCACTGCACCTGTACCATCACTAGGGGGTGCTGCAACCCCAGTGATGCTGCAACTCTTGCAGACTCCTGGTGGTACTGCCTTGGTTGCCTTGGGTAAGATATGGGAGAATTCCCTGAATTACAAAGCAAACTCTCTCACTCTTTTCCCTCACTTTCTCTCAAACAGAAGGAGACTCACTGTCTGTACTGTTCCCTTTCCTTTACCTAAGCAGAAGACTCTCCATGAGCTGCACTGCCTGGCATTGGGGGAGGAGTGACACAGGTACTCTCTTAGTCACCACCACTGGTGTCTCACTGGGTCATGTGCATCCCAAGTCCACTGGCTTAGAGTGTAGCCACAGGAATTGTCTGAGGACTGCAGTCTTTGTGGCCTGACAGCCTTACAAATTTAATCCAGATCCCAGACCACTTTCATCAGCTGATGGTGGAACTAGCCAGAACTCATGTTTCTACCTCTGGGTAGAGGATTCCTCTCTGGCCAGGGATGGTCTAAATGCTCCCTCTGTGGGTGCCCACTGGCAGAATTCTGCCCTGTGTTGGTTTTCTGTGATAGGGTAGCCCGGAATTCCAATGCAAAGTCCCATAATCATTTCACTCTTCCTCCTCCAAGCACAGGGATTCTCTCCCTATCTGGCACTGGTGCAGTACTGCTGGGGGATGGGAGATGGGTGATGTAGTAATGCAAGACTGTCTTTCCTACCCTCTTCAGTGCCTCTTTCCTTGATACAATGTTACAACCAGGTATTGTGATTGTTTACCTGATTTTTGGTTCTTATCAAAGTGCTTTCTTGTGCTGACGGTTTTTCAATTTGGCATTCCTATGAGGGGATAATTGCTAGAGGATTCTATTCAGCCACCTTGCTGTGCCTCCTCTCAGTAAGTTCTTCATATTAGTGACAGAGACAATTCTTATCACGTTCTGACATTTCTCAAACTCTCTTGCAGGTAGAATAGGGCGATATGCCTAGTTTTGCCCAGTGAACTGTGCTGAGTTATGATGTGGGTCACTTCTAGTCACGTCAATTAAAAGCTGTTGTGCCTCCTGCAAGTCCCTCATCATCTTAGTGACCTTAGAAAGATATATTCAGGTGGCCGTGTCACAGGATTGAGAGAACTGAAATCCTTCAGTGACTGAAAAGGGGAGTTTCTACCAACCGGCTTAGAACTTTATGTAAGGAATACTCAAGCATCAACTATAATTATGCTCCCCTATAAGTTAAAACAATACATGATTACATCAATGAACTTTACAGAATTTTGGAGTCACCGCTTTCACAGGTAATATGGACGACAGTGAGATATAAATCTGATCTCAAACTTGACTTTGAAATAGAAGCCATCATATATAGTGATTGTGGCTGTGAGAATTTTATTTAACATACAGTGGTTGACATTAAAAATTTCATTAAGTGTTTGACCCCACAATAACATATTAATAATCCAGACTCCCTATTTTTCTGTAAGGACAATATATGGTTGTTGTTTTTTTATTATGTTTTATCAATAATTTTTACTATTCATTTTAATGGTTAGCATTTAAACACATTGAATGAGAAAATTGTAAATAATGTGTGATGCAAATTGATAGCATTGTGCAAAGGGTGTGCAATAGTTATAGCGATGGTTAATCAGGTTACTAGAATTTAAGAACAATTGTATTTGTTAATTTAACCATTTATGTGAGCACAGCATAAGAAATAATATTTCATTAATAGTATTCACATTTCTATTTCCTTGTATTTCAAAATGCCTTACACAAATGAAATATAGTTACCTGCCTGACCTCAGGAACTTTTAGTTTGTATAGATGTAATTTTCTATTAAGATTGTATTTCCTATTTTGGAAACTTGTGTATTTTAAAGGTCACCTTTATTGAAAGCATAAGATGGAAAGTTTGCATAAAATCTAACAAAGAGAGAATATTACATATGCAGAAAAATATTAACATAAGGATAAGAAAGTCATAGTCATTTTAAGAGACATACTCAAGTGGAAGAAATCCATTGTGGTAGGAAGGCAGTCTTGCTTTTCACCACACTGATATAAATTTAAAATATTTTAAAATGAATGTACATATTGCTGACAAGCATTTTGGAGATATAAAAAAGAGGAAAGAAAAAGAAAGAAATTTAAGTTACATTTCTAAATAATAAGAAAATGAATTTAGATATTTTGTTTTGCAGCATCACCCCATGTGTAATAATTTTAATTAAAAATGAGGAGACTTCTTTATAGTGTAAATATTTCTAAAATACAAACATACAGTTACGCTATTATGTCTGTGATTGGTAAAACACCAATCTTATAAACTTCATAAAATCAAAAACATTCTCATATGCCATTCATCAACCAAATGATGGGAGCTAATTTTTCTAGAGGCTAGAAGACCATATTAAAATCAATTGAGAAGATAGGTAGTAAAAACAGTAAGAATTAACAGCACTCAAGGATTTTTAGAGCTCTGTTTTGATGGCTTCATGTGTTCCCTCCAAAAGAGTTACAGCTTTGTTGTTATTCCTTATTATATGCCATACCCTTTGTTTAGCATTTTAATAGCAGAATCTAATTTAATCCATGTAACAACTTTATAGAGTAAATTCTACTGTTATTTTCATTTCACGGGTAAGAAAAATTAAATTTAATCTGAACCTGAGTCAATCTGATTACAAAGTTATGCTCTTAACTACAACACTACACTGTTTTATAGCACAGTGTTGGCCATCAGGTCTGGCAGATATATTGTATCTGTAGCACTACAAGCTTAGTTTTAACTTAAATAAGCAAACACATCCTCTTGTTGTTAGGCATTTCTTTGCACAAATTTGATTCCTAAATCATTACTCTTTTGAGAGACCCGTGTATCATCCCAAGGAGTGAGATCATAAACATGAGTCACTTACAAAGCCTCGGGTTGCAAAGGAATGAAGCATGTTATTTTACATCAACACCATAAGAGAGGTACTATTATTATCCTAGTTTTACAGGTAATAACAATACAATTTAGAGAGATTAAGTGAGATATCTAGGGTCAAAATGCAAGTAAATTTGGGGGCTACCATTCACAAGTACTTAGTATGATGTCATGTTGTCTATTCTGTACCACATTTTCCAGAATTTAGAGAGTTTGGTCATGAAGCAGACTAAATATGACTCTAAAGACAAGTTTAAATATGATATTAAGTATCAGTGTATTCACAAAAATATGTTTTTAATTATCATATATTTTGCCTGGGAACTTTCAATACTCTCCCCGGACAGGACATACAGATATAACACTACTGGTTGGTGCTAAAGTGCCCATGATTCCTACATAGCTACTCATTTCTTTCTACTGAGGTTTACAACATTTAGGGCACAGTGGAAAATTGTACCATAGACTCCTTGGCCCAAATATAATTTCATTGGACCTGTCTAGGACAAAATAGTAACTCCTCCTATCACATATTATATCATGTATATACTGTTATAAAATAAATATCTATTTCTTTTAAATCCAAATTTAGCCTTGGAGATTATTTTGTGCTTTAGGAGTTGCTTGTCCAAATAAACATGATTGTATTTGTTATTTTTTGGACACAAAAGCCAAAAGGCTTTTAAGCCTTTAAGATATACCGATAAACTTTTCTATGGTTCACATTATCTCCAAAATAACTTTTTTCCCCCATGAATAGAATTGGTTTTCATTTTAGTCTATAAACTAGAGTCCTTGAAAACTAATCACTTAGACAGTATAGTACAAATGTGTCTTTTCTTTCTTTGTAAATTGCTAAAGCTGATTTTTTTTCTTTCCTGCTAAAAGTCATTTTATTGACCTTTTTGGTGGTGAAAACAATTAAATTATCCCATGACACATTTGGCTGTAGATTTACTTTGTCATAATCAACTGTCAGGCTTTATTGAGGATGATTTTATACCACCTCTTCTTTCAGTTTTTCTTTACTTTATTCCCGATTCTTTTCATATTTTCTTGTTTTTTGACTTACGACTATCATGCATAATGTCGTTACTTAAGAAAGAGAAAGAGAGAATAATTTCTGCTCTTCTTTTTTATATCTTATAATTATAATCAGTGGTCTTCTGGCCATATAATCGTAAGATAATTAATATCAAGTAACAATGACAATGACGAAAGTACAATGCTTTGACTTACTACTAATTTTTTTTCTACAGAATTCTGGAAAATTTGTAGGGTATTACATGTGTTTCATGATGTAATTCTGATGAATACATTTTGACAGTTCTGTTTCCTTTTGGGGTTTAAGAAGCATACCCAAATGTAATTGTGTTGAATTGTATTCACTATGGCTAAGGGCAAAAGAGACATCCTTTCTTAGCATGTATTCTTCTTCCTTTTGTGTTTTTGGAAGACTTGAAAATTTATATTTTAAAAAATATTGCATTGTTTCATCAATCAGTTAGTCCATCCAAGGATTTTTCCAACCTGCATTCCATTTTGTGATTGAATGTTGAGCCATGACCATCAATGCTGAGATTTTTACTCTCTATGTGAGATATGTGTGTGTGTGTGTGTGTGTGTGTGTGTGTGTGTGTGTGTGTGTGTAGAGAAAGTAATATGGAGATATGCATAGTAATTGTATAGTTTTAGAATTTTTCATATTTATTGATGTCATTCCTAAGATATAACTTTATTCCAAGTTATCCTTAGTGTCCAGTTCCAACTGAGGGCTTTGTGGGTGCTTTGTGTCATGAATTACAAGAGCCCGCAGTACAATGAGAATGCTAACAAGGGCCTAGAAGGGACTTGCACTTCAGTGCTGATTTATGCGTGTCCTAAAACCATTAACTCCCCCTCACTTTTGTTTTTCCAGATGAAGACATTGAAGCTTAAAAAGCTTAAATAGTTTGCCACAGATTATATGTCTGTTAGTGGCAACACCAGCTCCAGGTCTTTCAAGGTCCACATTGGACTATATTCAGGCTCCCAGATGCCATACAATTAGTCCATAATTTTCCATATTTTTAAGAATTACTTCCATTTTGTTTTAGTGTTAGTTTCCCAACTTCCCTCTTTTCCACATACCTCAATTGTAATTGAGTTGCAGGCAGAACTGGATCAATAGCTCCTGGAAACTGTAACCTCCACCTACCCATGTTAACAAGTTCTTTCCCTTTCATCCATAACTGCGGGCAGTGATAAATGTGTAGTTCAATTGACTCCTGTGTATCCCAAGCTTAAATTCATAATGGAACTGTCAGTCAAAAAGACAGTCTTTGGTGGTCACATTCTAACCGAAAAATTTCTTTCTTGACTGCCCGTCAATATGTCACAAAAGATAATGTTTTACACTCCCAAATGCTTGGTACATGCCTTTAATTACACATAATTTGTAACCTAAGTCAAAGATTTCCATAGCGATATTTTGCCTCAAAACAATCTAATAAATATTTTTATGACATGAATACTGATTCATAGCAACCAAGCTGTGTGGGAAATCACTTCCAAGAATTAGTCAAGATGAGTGCCCCATTAAAACACTTGGTATTTCTCAGAAAGCATGGAAGATTGGCTTCTTGGGTGTAGAGAAGAGTTTTTTAGCATTGAACCCAGAAAAAAATAGAATTTCTGAATATCACTTATAATTATAAGAATAAATGAAATTAAACTGAAAAGGTTATTAATTATCTTCCTAGGTTTTCAAGTGTAATGGAAAAGAGATGACAGCCTACAAAGACACACAAAGAGAATTGTATCTGGCTTGCTTTGACTACTGGTACACTGTGCATTTTATATTTCAATTAAAATTTTTAATTAAGAAATTTTAACTGTTGTAAGTATGCTTAACAACTAACATATTCATATGGCCTTTAAATGGAGTAAGTCTTTAGTAAGAGGTAATGAACTTGAATATTAACACAATTCTGATCAAAAGATATAGAAATATATTTAAATTGAAATTATATTAGCAGTATGTTAATGTAAAATGGTAGCTCTCGTCTAGTTTGAGGCTGTTTTAATCAGTATATTCAGATGCTTTTTAATATTTCACTACTCTAAACCCATAGAAATAGGAGGTATTCAGAACTTTAATTTGATAATATTTTAAATATTTTAGTACATAAAAATTTAAAAATAACTTGTGCTCTTCTTTGCCATTTGTAGTACCTGGAGCAAAGATGCACTGAGTATAAAATATGTGTTTTAAAATGTTACCTATTGATGCATTTTTGTAAGTTTTCATCTATAAGGTATTATTCTGACCTGTCTCTGACCCAGTTGTGTCATATCTTACCAGCAGGCTGAAGTTTTCACCTAGTAACTTTATTCCATCCCTTACCTCATCCATGAGTTCATTTATCAACCATTAATTCTCTCACTTAAAGAACTCACAGTCTGGTTCAGGAAGCAGACAAACAAGTAATTAAAATACTGCATTTACCTTCTGAAGAACCTGCCCATCCATGACTTCCTTCTCTGTGCACTGACCACCTCCCACATGCAGTGCTGCGCCTGGCCTCTGAAGCCAGCATTCACTAGGTGAACCATTCCTTCCTGTACATTCTTGAAGACAAGTGCCTCTTGATATTCCCAAAGACATCCTTAAACTTTTTATGGATACTATAATACTAGAATCTTGATTTAATTTCCTGATGGTTAATATGGAAATTTTTATTAAAAAAGCAAAGACTATGTAATACTGTATGAAGCACA
Organism: Indri indri; assembly: GCA_004363605.1. Classification (NCBI taxonomy): domain Eukaryota; kingdom Metazoa; phylum Chordata; class Mammalia; order Primates; family Indriidae; genus Indri; species Indri indri. Next base: position 45,709 of record RJWJ010005233.1, on the reverse strand, counting down.
CTGATTCTCTAGAGACAAAATATGTTTTTTGAATGATTTTTTGAAAATGACGTGTTTCTCCCTCTGACTTGGCATTGACCTTGAATGCTATTCACCATTTTAATTCAAAAAGTAATAGAGGACCTTAGTTTTCTTACACAGAGATTTTTTTTTAATATTGACTATATTCTCTCCCAGATAAATAGCCTTTCTTCCCAAGACACTGGTAAAAATACAGAATGAGAATATAATTCTAAACTGTTGTATATTTATTGACAAAGCATGCTGTTTGAATTCAGACAGAAGTGGGTTTGAATTTCAGACATACCATTTAGCTCCTGGTCACATCTGAACTCCTTATCAGCAGAAATGATACACTTACCTCACTGACTTCCTATAAGGAATAAACCAAGTAATGAGCATGACTATACCTATACAGTGCCCAGCAAGGGATAACGTCTCAATAAATGAAATAACTTTTCTCCTTCCATTTGTGGTCTACTTGCTAGTAGTCTCTAACCTGGCACATTTATTGAATTAATTATTCTCTATGTCCTCTGGGAACCATTATTTGACCTCTTTGCTGTCTGTTTCCTCACCAACTAAATAGATAAATTGAATCAGATATATTCTAAGTTTCCATCTATCTCAAAAGCTATTTTAATAACAGGTATATAAAGAAGATTCACTCAGAGAGGGAATATAACTAATGCCCTGAAATAAGAAAGTTCTGGGTTTGAATGTAAAGTCTTGCTAAATCTCAGGTCTTTTCCTCAATAAAACATAGGTAATAATATTGTCTGCCTTATAAGTTTCACTTGAAGATTGAATGACATAATGCCAGGATTCAAGGGTTTTTCAATAAATAAAAATTGTTATTGTTTTATGTTAATATTATAATCATTTTAATTAACTATTACCGTGTCATGATTATCCTTTCATGACTTTAATTTTGGAATAGAGAGGGTTGGAAAAATTTAAGGTTACTTTAGGTTTAGCAAAATTATTGTCTAAGAAATATGCATATTGTAATATTCAGGAACTATAAGCCATAAAGGAAACACATTTTTTTCTTATACTTTATTTGGGGCAATATTTATCTAAAGGTATATTTAACCTTTTTGTGTATTTCAGAAGAACTTGTTGAACATCTAAAATTTTCCAGACATTGGGGTGACAATAATGGGAAAAAAAATTTGTCCTCTTAGAGTTTATAGTCCATCAAAGGGCTTGGTTGATATAATCTCTATCAGTTAGGTTTTGCCATATTAAAAAAAGAAAACACTCCACAATTAGTGATTTAAGACAAGAAACAGTTAATATTTTTTATGATTCTGTGGATTGGCTAGGGAATTCTACTGGTTTGGATTAACTTGGTTAGGGGATTGAGATGGACTCCCTCAAATGTCTGGAAGTTGGATGTTGGACTGTATGTCCAACCAGATGACTTGACCAAGGGACTTTTGTTACACAACACGATTGCCTGGGCTCTTACACATTCTAGTGGTTGCAGGGTTCCCATAACTAGCAAGATAAAGCAAGCCCCATGTGTAAGCAATTTGCAAATACATGCTTGCATAATGTTTACAGTTGCCTCATTGGCCAAAGCAAATGACCTGGGCAAACCCAGAGCTAGCGTGGGGGGGTGGGTAGACTGCTCAATCTACTGTGTAACATATTGACACAAGATTCAAAGCTGGGGATTCTTAGGAAGGGTAAGGAGAATGGGCTAGAAGAGGCAATGTGAGCACAAAGGACAATTAGAAGTCCAGTGATCTGAGGTTGTTTGAAAGAAAAATGCGAACTCCTTATAGGGCTGCAGTGATGCAGAGTCATCAGGATAGAGCTGGGTTAGTTTGAACAAGAAAGAAAGGGGAAATTTCCAAAACGATGGACAAAAACTTATGGAAATAGGAGATTTTGATAAGGACTGACAATGATTTCTGGAGGGTTTTGGCAATTGAAGAGGCATGCTGGATGAGATCAGACTAGGAGATTAAAGGCCAGATGATAAGGGGTAGCCTGGAAGTTTAGGTTTATTCTGGAGACCAATGTAAGAGGACTAACGCAAAAAATGCATGTGTGTGTGCGTGCGTGCACACACACACACATTATATATATATATATATATATATGTATATGCACACACACTTTCGGTAACCTTGCAGAGGAGATATCAAAATTGGAATGTTGTGTTTTTCTATACCTGGTTCTAAAAAGATAAAGTTATTGAAGGACCAGAAAATTGAGCCATTTCAAGTTTGTCAGACCTATAGTGGACCTAACTGAAGGCTTTTTCATGACCAGTAACAAATGGATGCTGTTGATCCCAGCCGTGTATAGACCTATAGGCTATTCTATCTTATCCACGGTGCTAGTTTCTGCTCCTTGGTAAGCACAGCCACCACACTGTCTCCACCTTTCTAGCACTTAAAAGCTCACACTTTCCCCTTGTTGTGCTACTCATTGCATTTCTTTTCCCAGCCTTTACTAACAAGTAAGTAAACTTATCATTGTCTTTTTATTTTTTAATAGCCCTGAGGGTCTTATTTATTTTTTGATAAGAACTTAGTAAGACTAATCCTGGTGGTCACAGTGTAAGTGATGGTGGTGACTTGGTGAGTGCTATGGGTGGGGATGGGGAAGACAGGATGGGATGGGGAGGCCCTCTTGCCAGGAGCGTGTGGAGTTCTGCTAAGGATGGCAAGGTCTAGAGTGTTCAGACATCTAGACCTCACAGTTCACATCCAGAGCACAAAGATACCATGTTTTTAAAGGGTAACATGCTTGTTAGGATCAACAAAATGTTCTATGCAGTCAGATATGTTGTGTATGGGCAAAGTGCAAATTTCCAAAATTTATTTATTTTTACACTTAGACGTAGATTTCTAAATAATCTTACCTTACTTTGAGAATTAAATCTAGATTTATCATCTATGAATGTCTAGATTTATCATTTATGAATATGTTTAAAATTTCTTGAATTTATTTACGTGCATGAACTACTAGTTACTGCTCTGTATGAAGAGATGACTTGCAATTTAATAGTTCTAGTGTTATTTTCAAATAAATCCTAAGAAATTCCCTTGATTTTAGCAGACCAAAATTTTGGAAATGAGTTTGTGTCTATCCCATCCATAAACTTCATGATTTTAAAAGTCTTTATCTTACTTCTCAGTCTTTATCTTTTCAGTTTACGGAGTCCTCATTTGTAGTCTGTCACTATCCAGAAGGCTCCCCATATCCTTGATCAAAAGTAGGAAGGTTAAGCTTCACTTTCTAAATCAGGACTTGAAGGAACTTGATAAGGGACAGGCAAAGTCAGGGATCATTAATCACTATCATGCAAGAAAAATTGAGAAAAATATCAAGAAACGCAGCATTGTCATTTGGGGCCTTTCTTTCCTTCTTTTATCTTTCAAAATTTGAACAATACAAGTTAAGAGAATTAAGTTTAAAAAATCTCGAGTAACTAAAGGCTTATGATAAAAATTTGTATTCGAAATGATACAGTCTCAAAATAGTACAGATATTTTATAATATATTATCAATAATTTGGGATTAAATTAATTATCTTCAGGTATAATAGAATCACCCCAAAACATGAAAATATGGAATTTTCTTGTGTTTCTCCCTGTCTATTCATATTGATCCCTATCTCCATCCCTTAAGTGCCAAAAACATACTGTTAACCATCAAACTATATCTAGTATCCTGTGTAATATTTTTCATAACTGTTTAGATTCTGAAAAACTTACAAATTCATTTTCATAAATATTTTACTTGACGAAAGTGATGGGTTATAAGAGGCTCCATAACCAGACAGGGATGAAATTGTGGTTGGGGAAAAAAGGGAGGGAAGAAGAATGTGTGTTGTGTGTGTTAGAGAAAGAAAGAGCAAGAGGGAGAGCAAAAGAAAAAAATTTAAAAAGATTTTTCAAGGGAAATAGCACCTGCGCTAGATACATGGTTCTTAATAATTTGGGCAACTGGGAGATTGTGTATGGGAAACCGTTGACAGTTATGGGTGTGGATGAGCTCATCCAAACAGAGTGTGTGTGTGGAATATGAATTTGAGAAATACAGGAGTAATTTTTGTTCACAAATCACATATAAGAAGCTCTACATAACAGGAGCTTAATTTGGACATACAGATAAAAAAAAAGCCCTATTGTTTGATAACTAGGAAGATAATGAACACTAAATGTTGATAGTAGTTCTGTGTACTTGTTAAGCAAGTACTCAACATTTTAATAGAAGATATTTGACAATTATTAATAGTAAGGAATCAAAGAGTGTGATTATCTCTTTGTACATGAACATCTCCTACCCTTTCTTCAATTTACTTGTAGAAGGGCTCTGAAATATCCCTCACACTATTTGCTTGTTTTCCAATCATCCATTTTAGGTTTCAGGCTGCTTTGGAAACAGTAGGATATTATTTGAACACTTCCAAATGTGTCAAAAGAATGCTCAATAATTACTGTTGGGCATTTTTTGTCTATTCCAATTCTTTTCTTTTGATAACTACCATTGAACCCTAAAGAAAACTTTATTTTCTTTTATTTATATATCATAATGGCTCTTCTCATTGAATTATTTTTTATTACCTGGTTGACTATATGATCTTATGAATATAATTAAGACATATTCATAAATATTATTATGAACTTACTTATAAAATATAAACAAACAGACACTGAAAACAGATTTAAACTGCCACATGATTATCTTTGACTCTTTGCAAAGTGCCTTCTCTTAAAATTAGGAAAATAATCTTGAGGCCTAAAGGTGAGAAGGGAAACTTCTTAAACAAGATTTTAAAACTATATGCTTTATAAGGCTAAAAATGATGGAGTTGACTACATCAAAATTAATAAAATCTATTGAACAAAACATTCCATAGACAAAATTGACAGATTATGTGATGGAAAGAAAACATTTTAGACAATGCCTAAAACTGGCAAGGTATTAATATGTAGACTATAAAAATATCTCTAACCATTGTCCAAAAGAGTGGAGATTCAAGAGAAAAGTGGGCAAAGTAGATAAATAAGAATTTACAGAAGGGTAAGCCTGAATGGCTAACAAGTATATAAAGAATTGCATCATTTCATTAGAGAAGTACAAATGAAACAAGTTAAAAAATAAGAACTATTACTTTGTAATATGACAAATATTGGAAAGATGGATACTATTAAGTTCTCTTGAGATTGTGGATAGATGGCAGCTTCAAACTGGGAAGTATATACATGTGAGGCTGTTCAGGGTCAACCTGACTGAGTTTAATGCAATCATGTATTTGTATCCCTTAAGGCCTTATATTCCACTCTTGGGTATGTAGCTCAGAAATGTTCTCACATAGGTCCATAAGGTGGCATGTAAAAGAATGTTCACTGCCACATTATTTATGGTAGCTGGGAGTTAAGGGCAACACTGGGCATCAATCATTGCAGTAAGGGATCAGTAAAGTGCTGAAAATCTATAATATTGAACACTTAGCAGAAGTAGGAAACAAAAATTTATTTGTAGAGCAACAAAAATATCAAAAGTGTTGTTGAATGATAAACGAAGGTGACAGAAACAGATTTGTAAAACATTAACATTTATGTCAATTTAAACCCATGCATCCTCTCCTGCAAACACTGCATGTATTATGGGACGAACTCCTAAATAAGGACACATATTAAATATGTTGGTGTAGATACTTATGGGTAAGTGGGATGACAATGGGTTTAAGGGAAGAAAGAGGCAAAACTGAAATTAAAATGAATAAAATAAAACAGAACCAAAGAGGTGTCTGTCTTTCATGGGCCTGGGACATATAATATGCTACAAATAGAAGTATGTGATGAACTCAACAGTGCCCCTGTGGATCAATCAAATGATTTATTGTTACAAAGTATTTTTCTTCATATCTGACCAGACTTTAATAAATCAATAAATCATGAAAATATAAATTACATAATTTTAAAAAAAGTGTTACAGTCTCTAAAGGACTTATTGAACAAAAAGATAGAATATTATATTTTCTAATTCAGTCATTTAAACATGCTATGTTTTGACTGTGTGACTGATCTTTCATTTTAATACTGAGCAGTTCATGTAGAAAAATGTTTTGAATCATAGTCCATTTAAAGGAATGAATACATTAGCAAATGCACTTTCTAACAAAAGATAAATAAAAAATGACTTACCCTTAGATGCATATTAAAATATGAGTTAGACCTAGAAGACTAATGATAAGCAAATAATGCAACACCAGTCCAGTCAAAAGCCAGATGAAAAACTGAACATCCGTGTAATTTCCATCTAACTTATTCTCTCTCTTTCTCCCCCCACCACCCTCTATGTTTTCCTTCACAAACATAGACTTATGGCTGAAATCAATATTTATTATTAATACTCCTTCTATTTAGTTTCTAAAACTTCCAAGCAATCACTATAATGAGATTTTAAGTAACTGCCTAAGGCAATACAGATTTTGTCATAAATAAGAAATTAGCTATGGCAAAAAGAACAGCATATTAACACGCTCTGGCAACTGTTACAGTTTTTCTTAACCTGAGCAGAGTGTTAATCTCTGAAATTATCACACATTTCGCAGGCAACTTGTGAAATTTTTGTTGTGGTTGTGTTTTCTCTTTCTGGTAAATAACGATCTTTATATTTTGAAGTTACAGTTATGGGGTGTTATGATATATGTAGATATATTGGTTTTCATCCTTGGTTCCGGGCTCATAACTCCCATAGCCCTTGTTACGGTCTGTTGTTATAATGTCTCTGCTTTAGGCCTCAGGAAACAGAATCCTGCCCTCTTTTCACCTGCTCCAAGGCAAAAAAAAAAAAACAAAAAACAAAACAAAACACAAAAAAATCCCAAAAAACTGGTTTGAGTTTCTCCTAAATAAGCTATTTTTTCTTTTTTCCTTCCTAAGCCATTCTGATAAAGTAGCTATAGTAAATTACGCTTTACTGAAGCCCTGAATAACTCTCTTCCAATATAAGTACCAGAGCTAGCTTTTCAAAATTTTTGCCTAAACAGAATGTTAAAGATAAAGGTGAGATCTTTCACTGATTTTTTATTTCATTTTTCTTCTTCACTCAAGCAAAATATAAAGCCAAATATATATGAGGGTCATTTATTGATATGGCCCCTAAATCTACAGTTTTACATCCTGTTGAACTTCCATTTCCTGGTTTTTCCTATTTCTTAAGAGACATCATCTCAGGACTTCTCAGAACTCTGCCCTATTTGAAAATTTCAAAATTTATCATTGTCCAAGGCACACAATGCCAAATCCTTCTGGTACTCAAAGTTTTTTATAACCTTATCTTTATTGCTGTAACCAAATGTTAGGTGAAACTTTCTCTGTGATTTCAGAGATTCTACAGTGGACTTAGAGACCAAGAAAAATTGTGAGTATCAGACTAGCCAAGCAGGACATGCAAAGAAATGTTGCACTGGTTTTGCAGTCCCTCTCTCACTGTTCATGTCTAGGATGTATGAGGAGATGCTGGCATGATGGAAACAAAGGAGATGAATGCTCTGTGCTTTTCCCCTTCCCTTCCCATGGGTGTTTCTCCTATCCCAAGCAACATGAGAAGAGCTTAAGAGAATACACACTGGGAGAGCTCAACAAGTGTCCACTGGATTTGAAGAGTGGTGATGCCAGGAAGGCACCTGATAGATCTAAAAGGCCAGAGACTGCTTGGGGTGAGAAGAGACAGCCACTGTGTCTGTTAACTTCATTCACACCAACTGAAGGCAAAGAGTGTGTTTCTCATGTTCCTGTGTTGGACACCCTAGGAAAGGAGCTGGACTTAGATTATTATGCAAAACAATCACCAGGCCCAGTGACGAGAGCCTTTGTGGAGAAGATCCAGCTGGAATCCAGGGGCTAAGTAAGGAACACACCAAACAAGCACCCTAAGAGATAAAGTCAGCATTTGGGCACATGTTACAATGTGGAAGTATTGATGCCAGATACAATTGTACCTATCTAGGAGGACTTTTTCTACTCTTTGCTCTTCCCTTCCCTGGCCCCAGTCTTTCAGTAACCAGAGGCAGCAGAGTTAATACAGCAAGAGTCAAAGAGAAAGGTGGAAGAAAAGAAACCAAACCCATTTGGTGTCCCAACTGTAGAGTCCCAATCTAAATTAGATGGAAGCTGGGGAAAGGGAGGTAGGCTCTTCTCACAATGTAAAGTTGAAGATTTGATAGTAGATGTGATTAGATTTTTCAGAACCTGCAAATATTTCTGTGCTATGCCAGAGACAGCTATAGAATCTGATAGCTTGTTTAGGACCACGGAGGAACTTGGCGACACATGCAATTTTATCAGCCTGAGACCTCTTCTCTTCTTCCCCAAACAAGTGATCAGTTAAAGTGAAGTACTGTTTTCTCCCTCACCACACTTTGACTCCCACCACTTCCTCAGTTTGATAAATATTTTATGTGTACTGCCTATTTTCTTTATCAAAAGAACTTAGCGCACTGAATCTTTCAAGGTTTAAGTTTGAAAGTCATAAATCATGTTCATGCATTTTCTCCTACTTTGGATACTCTTTACTCTGAGACAATGATTACAACAGACAAAATTGGGGATGAAATTTACAGGGGGTATCTTAGTACATTCAGACTGTTACCATAAAAATACCATAAACTGAGTGCCTTCGAAGCAACAAAAATTTATTTCTTACAGTTAGAGGGGCTGGGAAGGCCCAACTCAAGGCACCAGAAGATTGAGCATCTGGTGAGGGCTCTCTCTCTGCTTCATGGACAGCACCTTCTCACTGTGACTTTATGTGGTGAAAGGGAAAATAGTTAGATCTCAGGAGTCTCTTTTATATGGGCATTAGTCCCATTCATGAGGACAGAACCCTCATGACCTAATCACCTCCTAAAGGCCCCACCTTCTAAATACTGTTACATTGGGGATTAGGTTTCAACAGTGAATTTTTAGGGGACACAAACATTCGGACCATAGAAGAGGGCACATGTTACAAGGAAATGTGGATGCAAATCAGCACTGATTAATATCACAAAATACTATGAGATTATAGCCAAGACTGTTAGCTGTCTTCTTTGAGTCTCAGAATCTCTTTTCCCCTTCGTACATATTGCAATAGAATTTTAGGCTGGAAACATAGCTGCTAAACTAAATAATGCATTCCCCAGGCCTTTTACAGTCAGGGCAGACATGGAAGTAAGTTCTGTCAATTGGAGATGCATAAAATGATGAATTTACCTGCCAGATCAAGCCCTTAAAGGGTAAGAGTGTGCTCCTCCTGTTCCTATTTTCTATTTTGTGGCCTGGAAAATAGACACAGTGGCAAGGTAACTTGGGCCCTGTAGCTGAGGGCAGTAGGCACTGCATAGCAGAATGACACAGCAGAAGGAGCTACTGTGTTGGCCCCATGGCCATCACAGTAGCAATTAAATTTCAACATCAGTTTTGGAGGGGACTACTCTAAAACTATACCACACACTTAGCAATTCTGAAATTAGTTTGGATCACCTATTCAAATCAACTGGCTTATTAATTGCTCCTGGTATAGCGGTATCAGCATGGTACAGAGAGCATGCTAGGTGAAAGTCTTATCCTAAGGCCAAGGGGAGAAGAGGGAATTGACACAATAATCATCTAAACAATCATGAAACAACTGATAATATTGATCTTCAGTTATGAATGAAGGATGTACTTCCTTAAATAATATCTTGGAACATGGAGCATTTTATTTTAATAATGTTTATACTGTATTCTAATATCATGAATATCTTGAAATCGATAGTTCTTTATCACTCACAGAACATATTAACATATTTTATCTGACTTTTGTCCTGATAAGCCTGATTAGAGAAATGGTTGTCTCCGACCGTTGCAGGTAAGGAGGTTATGAATGAGGCAAGTTAAAATGATAGTTTCTAGTGAAACAGCTAGTAGTAACTCTTTTGATTCCTAGTCCAGTGCTCATTCTATTATCCCGTGTTACATATTCATATTCATCTCTTAACAATGACTTGGCCAATTAATTACTAAAAAAATCAGTGAAATTGAGTATCAAGCATCTCTTCTCATCTCTTTTTTTGGATCTAGCTGTTGAGTCAGAGCCATGGATCCTCCCTTTGCTTCAATTTCTACAATTTATGCTAATTCTCCCTAGATTTCTTTTGCCTGTCTTTGTTATTCTATATTGGCTTTTTCTCTTTTACCAACTCCATAAATGCTGGTGACATCAACAGTTCAAGAGTTATGTTTTTTATTTTATTCTCTCTTACTGTAGGGTTCTCCTAGAGCTTTTTATTTATTTTTTTTAACTATTTATGTATCTATATCTTCCAAGTCAATATTTTTACTTTGAGGTCCTCCCTTGAGACTTATCCAGATCTTTAATCTCATTGTCTTCTCAGAATGTGCCCCTTCACTAGTTATAGTATCCCCATTTTACAAATAGAAAAACTTAAGTCCCAGAAAGCCTAAACAACTTACTTAAATTCTTTAAGTTAGAAAGTGGTTGAATCAGCCTTTTAACCAAGACATGTCCGTAAAGCTTGTTTTATTTACACTGTAATGTTCCATAGCACATATAGCATCATATTCTCTCTTTCTCATTATTCTGTGGACTTCTCTCAGGTGGAAATTATGCCTTATTTATTTTTGCATCCTGACATCTAACAAAGTGTCTAGCACATAGAAGATGTCCTCTAAAAGTCTGAACAATAAATGATCATAATAATACCGGGGCCTATATTTTATGTCTGTCATGAAATTGTATGGTTGTAAAATGTAAAATACCAATTTATGCTTTTTATTTCCCATTCACTGCTAACATTATTTTGTCCCACCTGTTTTGCACAGCCTATTCGAGTGACATATAATTTTTTTTCTTTCTAGAATAAAATGAAACAGTTGCTGGAACATTGGCCGTTCTGAATTACAGAAGGTAATTGATCATATAAACTTTCACTAAGCTGAAGCTAGAAAATGACCTTATGCTTAATTTGGGTGCTTCCTGTAAGACAGCTGCATACAGTAACTGAAAATTAGTAGGCTAAAAAACTGACATAGCTCATGCCATGCAGTGAAGGATTAACTACAAGAATCGCCGTAATAAAAGAATATTCTGTGGATATGATTGCCACTGTAGATCTAGGGTTTTACATGGTTTCACCTCTTTTAAATCAATGAGTTCTTTGGAGAGCTGTGTGAGAGAAAATGTATCACACAGTGCATTTGCCTTCTATTCATTTTTATTGTCTCAGTCACACTAGAATGACCTTTTTTGTCCACTCCAGTTGCTCACCTCTTCCACTATGCTTTTTGTTCTAAGGAGCTAAATCTCATGCAAATACCATTTAGCCTATAGAAATTTTCTGTAAATCACAATGAAGTCAAGTAACATTTTCCCATTCTTCAAAAGCTGCTTCCTCCTTCAAATACAAACTGATATTAATTTGCTCCTTTGGTTTATCTCTCTCCATAATAGTAACCAATCATACTGGGTTCCCTAGTATCATTTATATTTAGTTGGCAATATCAATTTCCATAGGTAAAAAATAAAATATTGAGGTTTTTACTAACTGCGGTCAAACTTTGAGATGATTTTTAGAAATGCAAATGTGGTTTTATTTTTTATATTCCATTCACTGCCTAATCCCCTTTGACTCCCCACAATACCTATAAATGGGGAGTAGAAGGTGTGAAGTAAATTCAGCAGGATTTTTTCTTATAAATCTTGATCTTAGCTTTAATGAATGAAGTTTGATTTTTACCTGTTGTTAGGACATGAAAATGAAAGGTTAAATATAACTTATCTAATTCTAATGTTTGCAGTCTCTTGGTGTGTCAAATTCTCAAGCCACTGAAACGTGTACTTTTTATCCTCTAGGAAAACTATGTTAATCACACTTTACTGACTTATTCCATAGTATCTTAAACATAAACTTTTGGGAATGCCTCTTTCTTCTGCTTAGAATATCTCCTCTGATTTCTACAGATATCCACCAGTTCAAATCCCAGCCCAAGAATACATGTTAATGTATGCTTCTGTGAGACTGCATGTTATTTAAGAGCCGCTTTTATACCTTCTTTACATTTTCATCCACTGAACTATTCAGCAGAAGGATTTGAAATAGTTTGTATTCAGTGTCACCATTAGCGGAACTAATTTGTCTTCATCAAAAGAAAAGTCTTATACATTGTGACACATAAAACAGAGTTATTGTCTCCATAAAAAAAAAAAAACAACTATTTTCCTCAATTAATATGTAAGACAGTATTAGCCAAAGAGTAAAAATGAATGTGGAATTAGATGGAAATAGTCATTTATAGAGAAATAACATGCAAATCAATAACAAAGTACTATTATTTTATGATTTCACTTGGGAAAGACAAGCTATGGAAACAATGAGGGGATATAAATTTCAGCTTGGAAAAACTGAAAGAAAATTGAAAAGGTGGTTCAAGATTGTAGATTACTATTAATGATACAGTTGGATGAGAAACAAAGACATCGATATGTGAATTTATTTGATATTAATTCTTATTAGCTCTGTGTTTCAGTTATTTGGTCATTCATCCAACCTTTTGAATATTTTTATGTGTCAGGCTCTGGGCTAGGCTCCAGTGACACAAAGTTGAGTAAGACTGAAAGCTTTCCTCAGTCTCACACCATAATAAAGTAAAATATAATCAAGTTCAAAGACATGTTTTATTTTTAAAGTCTGAATAAAAAGCAGTAAATATTCAAATATGCTTTAAAATGTCACATTTATTCTCAAATATATTGTAGACCAGTTGAATTAATAGAGATGGTTACCAGCAGAATTACTTTCTCTAAGTTTCTCTTTTTCTTCTCCATGAGGAGGTTCACTTAGGAAAAAAAAAGAGAGATGTTGAAATACTTTTGCTGTATTTCACATTAAACTATCCTTCATTGCCATCCTGCAGTGTCCAGATGTCTGAGGGCAATAGACCTCCATATATTGATGAGACAAATCTGTGCACGTGGGAAGTTTCCAACTGAGAATTTCCCTAAAGGTAATGAATGTGTGGATACACTTCCCAAGTCCTATCGGGGCACTCACAGAGCCATTTCACAATTGACAATGACAGTAGGATGTGATTCCTGTGGTGTATTCTACAAAGCACTGGGACTGCCTAAAATATGTGTACTTGTATTTAAGTCAGATAGTGTGCAGACTAACAGTCAAACCCTGGGATGTCTGCAAGGAAGAGATGGGCAATTGAATTGATATCAAATTTCTTTGAAATAGGAATAATTCTAGCTAAGAAGAGAGGCTGTTTTTGATATGACTGCCTCTGTTCCACTCCTGACAGTTCAAGGAAGAAGAAAAATTAAATGTCCTGAGTATTTTTTATGTATCAGGTAATACCCTGGGTACTTTGACTAGGATTAACTCATTTAATACTTATGTTAGTCTTGGGAGATAGTTATAATTATCTCCATTTTATGTGTAATGAAATCAAGCTCAGTTAAATTGGTAAATAGAGCCTAGGTTCAAATCCAGGTATATTTCAATGTAAAATCTTAACACTTATTCTTAACATAGTCAAAGTTTGAACTGTGGAAAAGAATAATCAGTAGGAAGTACTTAATCACCAGTTGCCCTGTGACATGTTTAAAAGATCATTCATTTCCACAAAAATGTAATATTTCTTAAAAATACATCAGATTTATAATTATTACCAGCCAAAGAATCTTGTTGGGGAATCTTATGATATCAATTATTTACTCACTTTATAGGTAGAGATTTTTATTCAATTATGTGGAGTAACAACATAGCAAAAACTGTGGAAGAATATGTATAGGTTACAGTTAGGTATCATAAGGAAATTTCAGACCCAACAGTTAAGTAAGTACTAGACAAGAATACTAAAGACATTTATGAAATCTCCTTGCCAAGAGATATCTAAAAGTAGCAGAACTAATCAGAATTTCCTGGAATGTTTTACATATAATCCATGGAGATACTGGAAGATTACTTGGTCTTTCTCTAAAACATTTTTTTTTTCATTTTGCTGTCTTAAAAATCTCCAGTATGATAAGCTTCTCAGTAAAGATTTTAATGTGTCATACCGTATTCTTAAATTCTTAATTAAATTTGACATACGTTAATTTAAATTTATTTGTTACCATTTTCTTACAAATGTTGAGATAGCTAACTTAAGAATTATGAAAATTATCACATAGGTCAATGTGATAAGCTCCCATTTTTCAATATTTTAATAGCACAGGCATAAACAGTAAAGTTTTCTGATACATTATAAGGGGGCACTTTTCAGTATAGGAGTATGAAATTAGCATTTTCTCTACAGTCAGAGTACAACTTAATCATAAATAGTGAGCTGTCGTTTTTCAGCATCAGAAGAAGCTACCGTGGGTTCAACAAGCTGTTACTTGGCTTTGATTAAGCAGCCCTGTTGTATTTTCTGTAACAGTGGTTTTAAAATATTTTATAAATAAAATCATTTTTTCGAGAAAAATCTCATTCAGAATTTTAGTCTGGTATTCGGGGAAAAGTAATAAATTTAAATTTGACATAAAATGATGTCAGTGGATTATGATGAACATTAAATAGATTCACCCTTAGACACATAATATGTAATTTTAAATTTTTTCTGGACACACATTTTCTGCTGCATCAAGTTTTCATGTTTGGGAGGTATATACACATAAAGATATTTAGTCATATTTCAAGAAATTTGTACTGTTTGCAAACTTAGAATGTATTGCTGCCAATTCTATGGCAAAGATATAATATTTTACCATGGAAGTTTTTTTCCCCTAAATAAATTCTCTTAAAACCCCAATTTTTTGTTTTTGTAGTACTCCTTCCTTCTAGCAATACTATATAAATAAAAATTTAAAGAGCCAAAATTCTTCATGAACCATCTTGCTCTATTAAATCAGCAAAGATATTTTAATGTGCTTCACTAGTCATGATTTACTTTGAAAAGCCACGTATTTTGCCCTGCTGAGTAAAGAAGCTACATTTTTAAAAGGACAATTTTGTAAAATAGATCATAGATTTGTCTAGACTATGTTACAAATCAACATGTCGAAATCTGTGTTTGCACCTTTTATAGTTATTTCAGGGAGCAAACCCACAGACATTTAAATCCATTATCTCCAAACACAGGGAGGGTGGAGAAGTAGTTAGTACTTGAGAAACTACTTCCCTCTTCTTTGAAAAAGCCAGTGAAGCTTGGACAAGGCTTACACCATAACTTGGAGCTACTGACTATTTGACAAACTTTCTTGGTTTCCTTTAAAGGTAGCATTAAGAACATGTTATCAGAAATCAATGATGTGCTCTTCTCACTTGATATTGAGAGTAGTTACTTGACACTCCAGCGGTGAATGCTTATCTAGCTATAGTATTTAGCATTTAAAGTTACTGGAGCTAAGGGGAGGGAAAAAACAAGTGTGACAACCAACCATCTCAGAGTGACAGAAGGTGATTGTCCTCTTTAAAGTAACATGAACATAAGAAAAGAGTATATACACTCTGAGACAGAAAATATTTGTTGTGCGAAAAACATCATCCAGGCGTTAATACTAACATTTTTCCTTTGTAAAACAGAATAGATGCTCAATAATTAGTGACTATAACTAAAAATTTACTTTCTGGTGCTAAGTTTTTACTTTCATCCTGGAACTTCCATTTCCAACTAGACTAAAGGAGATTATTCAGTTAGCCTCCTGAGATATTAAAGGTAAGGGGCAATGCTGAAGAAATTTGTAAATTATACTACTGATTTATCATTATTTATATTGATTTGTTAATAAATACTGTTTATAAATAGAATATAATAAAACATAAATGCAAATATTTTTATAAATATTTATTGAAAACATTTTTTTTGAAAAATGCTGGGCAAAGTGCTGGGAGGTTATTTGGCAATTATTAACATACTCTCTGCCCTGAAAAATTTAAGTGCCACATTAGTTGGAAAAATAAAGCTTATATGACAGGAACAAATTTCATGCCATGCCAGAATTTTTTTTTTTAATTTTTCTCTAATATTTCATCCTTATTTTAAGACCAAATCTCTCTGAAAGTAGACATTTAATCTGAGAGTAAACTTGTAATATCAGGTCTCTGTGACAATTGAGCCTTCCCGTCTCTACTTCCCTCAGTTACTTGCAGAGCTTATGTGTAATGCGATCAGTCATCATAGAGGGAGAGGTGTTGAGTACTGTGAAGTCATCTGACATCACTTTCTGGGATGTATTTTGTCTCATCTGTTTGTTTCTTTTCATTGCTTCTTGCTGTCATCCTCTGAGGAATCTTATTAAAATATAGATTCACGTTGAATAGACCTGGATGAAGGCCAGAAATTTTGTGCTTCTAACAAGCTCCTAGGAAAAGCTGCTACTGCTGCTGCCACTAGTCTGGGTGTAGATCACACTCTAAGTAACTGGAGTCTCTGGGATAATGTTTTTACCACCAGGATTCTGTGTCATTGTTTGATGATAGCATGTGCTCCGTGTGTTCCTCACTTTGAACACAAGACATATTTCAATCTAGCTCCATATCTCAGCTGCTTGTACTCTCCTCTCAGAAGAATAGAAGAAGAAAAGCTGTCTCGTGCTGTAGAAAAAAAAATTTCATATGCATGCAAGTGCTGGATATCCATTTGTAATCTATTTTTCTCATACCATGTTGCTTAAGATATTCTGGTATCTTTTTGTGTCCAAGGAAACCTAGAAAATGTCTACTCTAAGATTTCATCCTTCTTCCAATCAATTATTGAGCAAGGTAAATGGGCAATGTCCAGGGCCTCTTCTCAGAGTCTCTATTAATTGCTCTCAGAGTTATTCCTAACTAGGGAATCTAATTCTTCTTGGGTGAATAGGTGAATTTGGTGGAAAGAAATGGATCCCCAAGTAATTTTCAAATCTTTCATTTGTCCCAGGTCCTTAGCCTCAGGTATTCAAAAACAGATAATCATTTTCTTTTGTTCTATATGATATACTGTGTTTTCCATTCTCAAAGTCACAGACAAAAAAGATCTAGTTTAAATGGGAAATGGTAAAAAGATAAATAAAATTATCATAAATTAAAAACAAAAGATATTTATTAATCCATTACCAGCACTATGGCAGACGAGATGTTCAGATAACTCCCTCTCAGTACTGGATAATTTTTCAAATTTATTTTAATATGTGTCTGGACTTGTGGGAAAATATGAAAATTCTTCAGAAGCCATAGAAGACCAGAAAGCACAAACCCACAAGAATTGAGATGTGATTTTGTAGCTGGGGACCTAGAGCCTAAGATTCATAGGGCTACAGATATCTAAGTATGTCCCCAAGTAGAGCTACCAAACATTTTTCTCAGAATTTCTTAACTCAAACTCACATTTTTGGGGGACTGGCTTTGAAATGCAAATAATCTCTGGAAAAACAAACTCTCAGACAAACCTCAAAGAATTTCCACCAGGTTCACAAAGACTAACATAACCTCATTAAAATCAAACAAACAAATCAAAATAAAGAATCAAAGAAGAATCAAACTAAAAATAAAGAATTAAGCCACCAGGTACAAGGATTAGTAGAAACAAAAATGTATAGAAATAGACATGAAAAATCTGAAGTGAGAAGGGTAAGTTCCTTAAAAAATATTATCAAAACTAATTCAAAATATTGGAAAACTCAAATGGACCTATCTTAAAGAAATTGAATCAATGGATGAAGATCTTCCTTTACACACTCCCTTGCCCATATTTACAAAAAATAGCAGTCTCAAATAATTTTGCAATATTGTTCTGGAAAATATTCAAGGAACAGATAATATCAACTTTGACAAATGTCTTCATAGAATAGAAAAAAAAGTATGCTCCAATCTTATTTTAATATTATCTTTAAAACAAGGCCAAAGTAAGTAATTGAAAGATAAAGTCTAAATTTATTGAACATAGATACAGATATACTAAGACATTATTAAAAGTCAAATATAGTAATGCATTATAAAAAGTAAAGTGCCATAACATATTATATTTACTCCATAAATGAAAGATTGTTTCAAATATGTAAATGTAAAAATTAAAGAAGAAAAATGATCTATGTGATTATCCCAACTAGATAAGAAAATAATTTTTAAAAAACTGACCAGAATTTGTGATACAATTCTTAGCAAATTAGAAATAGATATGAACTTTTTTGACCTAAGAAGCACTTAGAAAAACCATCTTAAACAATAAAACATTAAAAGCATTCCACTTAAAACCAGGACATCCTAGCCAGGGAAATAAGGGAAATTTAAAGAAAAAAGATATGATATAGGAAAGAAAGGGCAGCTTAAAATTATCTAGAGAAAAATACTTTGAATAAGAGAATTCAGCAAGTTTGCCAGATAATAAGAACAACGTTGAAATTCAAAACTTGAGTATTTTTATGTATTAATACAATAGCGATAAACTGTTTTAAAATGTACACAAACATACAGGATACCATTTACAATAGCATCAAACATGTTACCTAGGAACAGATTTCACAAAATATATGCAAGTTATTTTGTAATAAAATATAAATATTTATTAAAATTAATTAAAACCTAAATAAATGAAGAGATTAACATGATTAGCAATATACTCCAAAGTTACTAATTCTGCACAAATTGATATACATAATTTATATATATGAATAACTTGACAGGTAGATTCCAAGGTTCACCAGAAATAGCAACTGAAGAGGAGACAAAACTCTCCTAAACAAGAAAAATCAGGTGGGAGGGATTTGTTCTTTCAGGTTCCAAGACCTATTATAATGCTCAGATAATTAGGATAGCTGATATTGACACACAGGTAGACAGAGGAATGATGAAGCAGAAATCATATATCAGATATCCTAATGGATGTCATATCAGATATATGACAGATCTGGCATTGCAAATAGCTTTGGCATTGCAAATTAATGGAAAAATAATTGGCTACTTAATAAATGGTGCAAACATAACTGAGTATGTATCTGGGGGAAATTAGAATGGGTCATTACCTTACACTTTATAATTAAACTCAATTCCAAATGCACCAATGACTTAATGTGAAGTACAAAACTCCAATTTTTTAGAACAATGTATAGAGAAGATCAAGCCAATTGCAATAATTGGGTAAGCTAAGAATGATGCAATTATAAACAACACCTAAATCTTACTATATTAACAGATCAAAATTTTATTTCTCATTCAAACTATGTGCCTTTTGTGGGTCAGAAGGGGCTCTACTCCACAAAGTCATTCTGGTTGCTAGGCAGAAAGAGTTATCACCAATTTGAAGATGTACTCTCTAAAATCCACAGCCTCTTTAATTGTAGTGGATATAGAAGAGAGGGTCATAGATATCTCACATCTGCACTTCAAGTCTTTAATCCTGGAGCTTCCCTATCATGTCTCTTTTGTCTGGAACTAATCAGATAACTTCACCTGACTGTAAGAGAGAAAGAAAATATAGTCTTCTTCTATAAGATCAGAGAAAGACGATGACAAGAGTTCAATCAATGCTAGTAAGGTCTACCATAATGATGTTGGTAAAATATTTTTTTTATGTTTTATATAATAAAATATTATGTCATATATTTTATACAGTAACTTGTTTTTTCATACAACATTAAATATTTGAGAAACATCTATTTTGATCTCTGACGTTGAAATACCTCCATTTTCATTGCACTGCTATGTGGATGAACATTTGGGTTGTTTCTAATATTTTTATACTACTTAAAGGCTGCCTTGAACTTTCAGGTTCACGTCTCCTGGTGTACATGTATGAGAGTTTTATGAGGGAAATTGCTGGACTGTAGAAGATGCAAACGTTCTCATTCATAAGGTAATATCAAATTGCTACACAAAAAGCCTAAAATTATATACTTTCTAGTGGTATATGAGAGATGCCATTCCCCAAAAATCTTTGTTCACTTTTGGTATTTTCAGGCATTAGTATTTTTCTGTCAGATAGGTCACATGGTATCTTACAGGGTTTAGAGTACGTATGTGGTAAAAACTGTGAAGAAAAGCAAGAGAGTGTTGAATACAAACTCATGATAGTGGGTAAATTTGGGGGAATGGTGGGAGATGTCATTGGAAGTGATGTCCGTAGACCTTTAAAGGAAATAATGTTTTATCATTATTTAATTATGTTGCATATAGTTTCTGTGAATGTTTTGTGTCATAATGAAAACAAATGTAATAAAAAATTGGTGAAAACCTTCAGGACATTGTACATTATGGAAAAGCATATTGGTAATTATGTTGCTAATCTCACGCCTGTCTATTCCCTTCTTGTAAAGGAGATTAAGCATAAGATTTTTTTTATTGTTTATTCCAGAATATTTTTGGGGTACAAATGTTTTGGCTGCATGAATTGCTTTTGTACAGTTTGAGTCAAAGTTATAAGTGTGCCCATCACCCAGATACTGTCCCTTGAACACGTTAGGTAAGATTTACCCATTCCCCGCCTCTCCCCTCCCCCCTGCTTGATTTCCATTAGTTTTACTTCCATACGTGCATATGAGTTCTGAATGGTTAGTTCCAATCTAATAGTGAATACACATGGTGTTTGTTTTTCCATTCTTGGGATACCTCACTTGGAGGATGGTCTCTAGTTCCATCCAGGTTGCTACAAAAGGTATTTTTTTTTTTTTTTTTTTTTTTTGAGACGAAGTCTCACTCTGTTGTCCGGGCTAGAGTGTCGTGGCTTCGGCCTAGCTCACAGCAACCTCAGACTCCTGGGCTCAAGCGATCCTACTGCCTCAGCCTCCTGAGTAGCTGGGACTACAACATGTGCCACCATGCCCGGCTAATTTTTTCTATATATTTTTCGTTGTCCAGATAATTTCTTTCTATTTTTAGTAGACATGGGGGGCTCACTCTTGCTCAGGCTGGTCTCGAACTCCTGACCTTGAGCGATCCACCTGCCTCGGCCTCCCAGAGTGCTAGGATTACAGGTGTGAGTCACCGTGCCCGGCCTCCTACGAAAGGTATTAATTCACTTTTTTATGGCTGAGTAGTACTTCATGGTACACATATACCATATTTTATTAATCCGCTCATGAATTGATGGGCACTTGGGTTGATTTCACATCTTTGCAACTGAGAATTGTGCTGCGATAAACATTTGAGTGCAAGTGTCTTTTTGATAAAATGACTTTTTTTTTTCTTTAGGTAAATACCCAGCAGTGGGATTGCTGGATAAAATGGTAGGACTACTTTTAGTTCTTTGAGTAATCTTTGTACAATTTTCCATAGAGGTTGTACTGGTTTGCAGTCCCACCAAGAGTGTATAAGTGTTCTTTCTCTCTGCAACCACACCATCTGTTGTTTTGAGACATTTTGATGAAAGTCATTCTTACTGGGGTTAGGTGATATCTCATTGTGGTTTGATTTGCATTTCCCTGATGCTTAGAGACATTGAGCATTTTTTCACATGTTTAATTGCCATTAGTCTATCTTCCTTTGAAAAGCTTCTGTTCATGTCTTTTGTCTTACTTTTTAATGGGGTTCTTTGATTTTTTACTTGCTGATTTGCTTGAGTTATTTGTAGATTCTGATTATTAGCCCTTTATTGGATGTATAGCATGCAAATATTTTCTCCCATTGTGTAAGTTGTCTATTCACTCTACTGATTGTTTCATTGGCTGTGCAGAAGCTTTTTAATTTAATCAAGTCCCATTTGTTGATTTTTGTTGTTGCTATGATTGCCTTTGGAGTCTTCTTCATAAATTCTTTGCCTAGGCTGATATATGGGGAATTCAAGCCATTCGTGTTTATTAAAATAATTAATAAACGAGGTAGATTTCTGTTCATCTTATTGGGTAGAACCTTATTGCTTTGGTTTACCTCTTGAGCCATTATGATATATGGGCTCTGAGCATTAGCTTTTGGGTGATTTTACACTCTTGGGTGTCTACTATGTTGATCAATATGTAATGCAGATCGGAATACTTCCTGCAGGGCAGGGCCGGTCTTGATGAATTCCCTCAGTGTTTGTTTGTCTGAGAGGGTCAAGAAGTTTTTCTTTACGGGGTCCCCAGTCATCTCAGTTGTCTCTCTCCATGATCCACACCCACACTGTGACTCTCCTCAGTCCAATATTCTGCCTTCCAGCCGGGCTGTTCCAACAAAAGATGTCTCTAGTTGACCATCTTGCATCTTTTTTCCATAACATTTTTTTGTTTTGCTGAGGAAAAGGTAAGAAAGGGAAGCAAATGGGAAAACCTGAGAAGACGGGCTGGATTACACAGGAGAAGGGATGGAACTGCCCTCTCAGTTCCAAGAGGGAGCCAGTCAGGAGGAAGGTCAGCATGGGATGGGGCAGGTTAGTGGATCAGATACTGTGAGGACTAGACTTTCGTAGAGAAGAAAAGAAGCAGCCTACAAATAATGTCAAGAAGTTTTCCTATCTGTTATCCTTTCCTCCACCTCTCCAATGAATCATTTTTAAAGATCAACGTTACACTGCAATGTTTCAGAGTCAGATATATGTGTCCTTAAAGTATGTTACTGTGCTAAAGCAAACCTTACATCTTGTATACACAAAAAAATTCAACTACAAAGGATACTTTCCAGTAGGTACCCATGTTGGTGCAAATAAATTATAAGAGTGTGTGATATATACTTTTTCTCTGAATAATTTTTGTGATTTATAAATAATTGGCAATAAATGCACTCTAAGGCTTAAATACCATCTTTATACCTATTTTGAAAAAGAAAAAGAGATGGGAAAAAATTTTTAGGCAAACTTTTCAGCAAATGCTGTTGAGAAAACTGGATATTGACATGAGAAAGAATGAAGTTGGACTCTTACCTTATAGTATATACAAATATTAATTTAAAATGGAAAAAAAAACTTAAACATAAGACCTAAAATTATAAAACTTTTAGAAGAAACATTGGCAAAAACCTTCATGACATTGTATTTAGCAATAATTTCTTGGATATAGTACCAAAGCATAAGCAACAAAAGAAAAAATAGATAAATTAGATTTTATCAAAAATAAGACTTTTGTGCACCAAATGACACTATTAATAGAATGAAAGGGCAACCCATAGAATGGGAAAAAGTATTTGAAATCATGTATCTCATAGGACATTAATATTCATGATATACAGACAGTCCCTGATTTAATGGTGGTTCAGCTTATGAATTTTTGACTTTTCAATGATGTGAAAGCTATACATGTTCAATAGTAAGTGGTACAAGACCCTCTTGAGATGTGTGATTGTGGGAAGCATGATACAGTTCCCAGTCATCTAGGCAATCATAAGGGTAAACAACCAATATTCTGCAGTATATTGTGTTGCCAGATGATCTTGCCCAGCTGTAGGCAAATGTAGTTCTGAAATGTTTATGGTAGGCTATATTAAGCTATGATATTTGGTAGGGTAAGTGTATTATTAATAAATGCATTTTTTACTTATAATAGTTCAATTTATGATGAGTTTGATGGGACATAACCCCATCGTAAATTGAGGAGCATTTGTATAAGGAACTCCTGCAACTCACCAACAAGAAAAAACAAACACCCATTTAAAAATAGGCAAAAGAATTGAATAGACATATCTCTAAAGAGAATGCACAGATGCTCGATGAGCATATGCAGAGATGCTCTAAGTCACTAATCATTAGGGAAATATAAATCAAAACCACAATGAAACACCATTTCATACTCATTAGGATTGCCGTACTTTTAAAAATTTAAAAAAGAATACCATAAAATAGCAAGTGCTGAGGTGGCTATGGAAAAACTGGAACCCTTGTGCATTGCTGGTAGGAATGAAAAATGGTGCAGGCACTGTGAAAAACAGTATGATAGTTCCTCAAAAATATTAAATATAGAATTACCATTTAATCCATCAATTCACTTCTGGAAATATACCCAAAAAGTTGAAAGCAGAGATTTCAACAGATATTTACACATAAATGCACACAGCAGTATTATTAACAATAGTCCAAAGGTGGAGGTAACCCAAACGTCCATCAATGTGTGAATGGATAAAAAAAAGTGGTGTATAAATACATTTGAATATTATCCAGCTTTAAAAAGCAATAAAATCCTGACACATGCTGCAACGTGGATGAATCAAGAAGACAGCATGCTAAATCAAATAAGCCAAACAAGAAAGGACAAATAGTATTATGATTTCACTTACATAAGGTGCTTAGAGTAGTCAATTTTATAGAGATAGAAAATAGAATGGTGTTTTCCAAGGGGTGGGGTTAGGGATAAATGAGGAGTTATTGTTTAATGGGTCCAGAATTTCAGTTCGTGAAGATGAAACAGTGTGGCCACTGACAGTGATGATGGTTACACAACAATGTAAATGTGCTTAACGCTACTGAACTGAATGCTAAAATAATGTTAATGTTTATATTATGTATATTTTACTACAATTGAAAGAAACATTAATAGACATTGTTGCACAGATAAGATTCATTGTGGGTGAGATAGTATTTTGATAAGGTAAAAGTCCATAAATGCCTCAAAAATATAGGATAAAAGAATAATTTCCCCAGATAAAGGTATAATTTATGGAAATTAGAATGTTAAGTGTTATGTAATGAGGAAGAAATGAAGACAGAGATGGTTTGGATGTGTGTGCTGCTTGAGGAATGGCATAGGTCTAATTGAGAATCCTTTCATTTATGCATAGTATCTGATTCAGGAATTGCTTATGGTGCATAGAAAGGTGTACTGCTGCAATATATGTTAATAATTTTAGATGGAGGGATCCCAAATTTTCACACCATTCCTTTTAATCTGCATAGAATGGAAATTGCTTAACTTTAATTCTCAAATTCCACTGACATGAACCTTTCTAAAAGTATTTCTAAGAATCTCCAAAATTAGGATCTTACACAATTCTTACTGTACTGGCTAATACTGATTTCCTGCCAGGTTCTACATTTCTTTGTCTACTAAGAAATGAGATCCCAGTTGATACTCCATTACTGTTCCTGTGGGGTACAGAGAAGCTATTGAGAGAAAATTTACATTTGTGAAGGGCTGCCTAATAGAAAATGTTTTAAAAATCTGGTAATATTAAAAGTAGCATTTTCTTTTCATTAGGCCAGACTGAGAACAAAATGGCATTTCCTGTCTTTTTATTTATTTTATTCTTCCTTTATCTTAATTCCCTTACAGCATTTCAGAAATGTTCTTTTAACAGGTTTTCTCAATCCCCTGAAACTCCCTGTGCCTGCATCTTGGCTTCCAAATCCTTGTGGCTGTCTATACACAATTTTTTGGATGTAACCAGACTCTGAATGTCAGTTTATGCTCAACTGGGACCCCCACTAAGGAAGTATTCTGGGTTTAAAAAAAGGATTGCTGAAATAAAATGATATATTTAATGTAGAACATTCACCATATTGTATATGAATAGGTAATCATAGATCTCGAATAATGATCTGAACATATGTAGTTAAAATATTTCAAACATTCTCCATATTAAAATTCTGGAATGGGCCAAAGTTTATTTTTGAATAAATATTCCAAAAAGAAAAAGAAATAAAGCATATCTCTGAAATTATAATATTCATTTTCTTCTGTTGTTTACATATTTAAAACATTTAAACTAAAATAAAAATGGACACTGTTTTTCTCCCAAATATGTAACAAGAAGGCAAGTTTATTCTATAAATCTTACTTGAAGAGAAAGTTTTTTGCTTAGTCTATCAACTTTTCACATCTCTAGATATCCCATAAAGAATAAAAGGAATGAATGAGAGAAGAGTGTGAACAGCCAGTTAATGCTTTCTTGTAGATCTTTTCTCTACCTTGCTTACTGTGTACAAAAATGAAAGAAATGCTCAAACATTTGAAGAATAATCTTTGGTGAAACCTTCCTAGAGAGGGCTTTGTGAATACTCGTTTTGTGTTGTTAAAGCAGCAGTGACTTCTGTGAATTCTCAGGTCTCTCATTATCTCTTCTCTATTCCACCTGCTGAACCAAAGGATTTTAGGTTGAGGTCAAGCTGTGGTTGGTGAAAACTCAAGAGTTCCGTTAGACTATTTGGAAAGACAATTGGTAATCCACTTTGGGGTACCATTAATTAAGGATTAAACAGAAGAATCATGCTGTTCTGTTCTTCCATAATAATTTCCAGATCTTTTGTTATCCTCTGTTCTGCTAACGTCAATTTTTAGTAACTTACTGATGTTCAATCCTGGTTTATATTATAATATTTCAAAGCACAAACAAAATTAACAAAAGCAAGAATGAGAGGCTTTTAAAATAAAATTGTTTTAAGTAGAAATATTTAGGAACGTCCTGGTAAAGATAAACTTGTACTTGCATATAATCTATATTGAAGAAATGATAGCTTTTGGAGGCTTTATCTAAAAAATCTGAATTATTAAGGAAATTCCTACTTTTTCTTAATTATTTAAACAATGCAGATGGAAGCAATGTCCTCATATAATTGATAATGTGCACCGTAGGATAAACACAAACATCTATTTGTGTGTCCCAACCAGATTTTATGACTGATAAATATCGCCCCAGCCATATTGATTGTGCAGTGATCCACATCAATCAATAAAGCACAGCTGTAAGCTACATGCATAGAACAAAGCACAGAGGAAGCACTCAATAAATACTGATTGATTGATTTCTGAATTTTCTAGTTTGCTTTTATTTGTGAGACATATAAATGCAGGTAGATAATTGGCCTTTGACTTATTTTGACAATTGTGGATCTATGGTATGCTTTAGAATCTCCATATTGATAAATCCAGATATAAATATCATAGCATTTTTATTCAGGCTGTTTGAACTATTGTTCATGCACATAGATTCCAGTATAATGAATTTCTATTGCATTTCTGTCTACTTCTTTCCAAATCCAGAGCAGGCAGAAAGCATGACTGGAATTTCTAAAGTGAAACTTTGCACACCAACACAGCAAAAGCAAAATGGCAGAATCTAAAGTAAACACATGTTAAACATTTACACTTAAAAATGCCAATAATATTTGATCTCCCTAAAATAAGAGATAAGGTTTCTCTATTGCTCTGTTGTGCAAGAATAGTACATAATGTACATAGCGTATAATGTAGAAACCAAGTGTCACAAACTGAACCACCTTTAAGGGATACTAAAGAACAATGAACATGTGAGCTGGATGTAAGATAATAAACAATGTTGCTAAACATGGTGACATAGAGAGTGCATGCCTCAACCACAAGTGCTCAAATAAACAGTAGAAAGCAAAATAACACAAACACACAAACAAGAAACCCATATGATGACAAAACACATGAATGATGGAATACTGTTGCCTGCCTTCTTGCTACTGGCAGCCAGTTTGTGACCACGGGTTTCAATTTCAAAGGTGTGTAGAAATAATGTTTAAATGTTTAAATCACACTAAATATATTTTTATTTTTTTGAGGAAATATATTATAGTTGCTTTACTATTGTATCTCTCCAGCTGTTTAGTGTATAGTACTTACACTATTTGCTCATTAATTACTCATTCCATAAATACAATGAATGAATATAATTGTAGCTTTAGCTACATGGTTTATTTATTTATTTTTTAATTTCAAAATATTAAGGGGTACACTCGTTTTAAGTTATATGGGTCATTTTTGTAATACTTGAGTCCTGGCTATAGGTGTGCCTATCACCCAAATAGTGTTAACAGTGCCTATTAGGTTGGTTTATTCCCCTCCCCTACTCTCCTCTCCCCCAGTTGCCTTCTGCTGAATTTTACTTCCCTCTGTGCACTTGCGTGCTTGCTCATTGGTTATTTCCAATTTAATAATGAGTACATGTGGTGTTTGTTTTTCCATGCATGTGATACTGCACTTAGGAGAATGGTTTCCAGTTCCATCCAGACTTTAACGAAAGATACTAACCATTTTTTATGGCCAAGTAGTACTCCATGGTGTACATAGGCCACATTTTGTCAATCCACTCATGAATTATGGGCACTTGGGTAGATTCCACATGTTTGCAATTGTGAATTGTGCTCCAATAAACATTTGAGCATGGATGTCTTTTTGATAAAATGACTTCTTTTCCTTTGGGTAAATACCCAGTAGTGGAATTGCTGGGTTGAATTGCAGGTCTGCTTTTACTTCTTTCAGGAATCTTCAAACTGTTTTCCATAGAGGTTGTACTAATTTTCAGTCCCACCAACAGTGTACAAGCATTCCTTTGTCTCTGTATCCACACCAGCATCTGTAGTTTTGGACTTTTTAATAGAAGCCGTTCTAACTGAAGTTAGGTGATATCTTACTGTGGTTTTAATTTGCATTTCCCCTATGACTGAAGACATTGAGCATTTTTTCATATGTTTACTGGCCATTTGTGTTTCTTCTTTTGAGAAGCATCTGATAATGTCTTTAGCCTACTTTTTAATAGGGTTGTTTATTTTTTTCTTGCTGATTTTTGAGTTCTTTATAATTCTGGATATTAGCCCTTTATCAGATGTGTAGCTTGTGAATATTTTCTCCCATTCTATAGGTGGTCTATTTGCTCTGTTTCCTTAGCCTGTGCAGATGTTTTTAGTTTAATGAAATCCCATTTATTAATTTTTATTGTTGCCATGATTGAAATTGGGGTCTTTTCATAAATTCTTTGCCTAAGCTGTCATCTAGAAGGTTTTTCATAATTTTCTTCCAGAATTCTTATGGTTTCAAACCTTAGATCTAAGTATTTTATCCATCTTGCATAAATTTTTATAAGTGGTGAGAGATAGGGGTCTTGTTTCATTCTTTTGCATGTGACTATCCAATTTTCCCAGGCCCAATTATTGAATAGGGCTTCTTTTCCCCAGTGTACATTGTGTTCTGCTTTGTCAAAGATCAATGGGTTGTGGATAGATGGTTGAATGTCTGGGTTCTCTATGCTATTCCATTGATTTGTATCCCTATTTTTATACCAATACCATGTTGTTTTGATTATATAGCCTTGTAGTATAGTTTGAAGTCTGGTAATGTGATGCCTCCAGATTTGTTCTTTTTGCTTAAGATTGCTTTGGCTATTCAGGCTCTTTTCTGGTTCCAAATGAAGCATGGAATTATTTTTTTCTTGATCTCTGAAGTATGACTCTGGTAACTTGATGGGGATTGCATTGAATGTGTATACCACTTTGGGTAGTACAGGACATTTTAATAATGTTGATTCTACCTATTTATGAGCGTGATATGTTTTTCCATTTTTTTTTGTATCCTCTGTGATTTCTTTCCTCTGAATTTCATAACTATGCCTGTAGAGATCCTTCACCTCCTTTAAGTATATTTCTAGGTATTTTACTTTCTTTGTAGCTATTGTGAATGATATGGAGTCTTTGACTTGACTCTTGGTTTGAGGGTCATTAGTATATGGAAATGCTACTGATTTATGTACATCAATTTTGTATCCTGAGGCTTTACTGTATATATTTTTCAATTCTAGGAGACTCCTGGTGGAATCTTTTGGTTATTCTAGATAAAAGATCATATCAATGAAGAGTAATAGTTTGACCTCCTCTTTCCCAATTGAATACCCTTATTATTCTTGTCTTCACTGATTTCCCTGGCTAGGTCTATGTTTTATTTTTACAGCTTCAGTTTTGGAAGCTAATTAATTGCATGCCCCCTTATTTCACGAAAATGGATTTTCCACAACATGAAAAGTACATACTCTGGGCAGACATTGTCTGCTGAGATTTTCAAAGATTAGGGCAGCACTTTGCTGAGTAATCTCCTCAGGGAGGGAAAGAGAAAGAGACTTTATTGTCTCCCATGAAATAGGAGAAATGATGTTTCTGACGAGGATGGAGTAGGGATCTCCAAATTCCATCTACCATTGAATAATTCATTAAAATGGCAGAAAAAAAAAACCTGTCAGAATCAACATTTAAGAACTCTAGAATCTTATAAAAAACTAATCCAACCAAGAGAATGTTTAATGAGGGACAAAATTGCTAAATTTTGGCATTTAAAGAAATCTCTGTCAGGTTACTGGATTACTTCTTACATAATGGAATGGAGACTTCAATACCCACACATGGCAAAGAATATCATCTTTGAAAAAATGGTTTGGAAAAGTCACTAAATCTTCAGTACTACCCTTTCCTGGGGAAGGATGAGAATCTCATTTCCAGAGTTACCACATTATAATAATCAAAATTGCCAGTTCTCAATAAAAAAAATTCTGAGGCATGCAAATGAATAGGCCACACAAATTGGCATGGCCCATTCACAAGAAAAAAGATATTGACAGAAACCATCCCTAAAGAAGATCAGACATCAGATTTACTGGAAAAAAACTTTAAATCAATTGTCTTACATATATTCAAAGAGCTAAAGGATGTCATGGACATAGAACTAATGGAAATGAGGAATGTGATATCTAAATACATAGAGAATATATTTAGACGTCTAAATATATTAGATGTCTGATTTGGACATCTATGTATTTAGACTAGAGAATACTGATAAAGACAGAAATTATTAAAAGGAACCAAATAAAAATTAGGGAGCTTAAAACTATAATAGCTGAAATGAAAGATCCACTAGGTGAGTTCAACAACAGATTTGAGCAGGCAGAAGAAAGAATCAGACATTTTAAAATGTGTGAATTGAAATTATCCAGTCTGAGAAGCAGAAAGAAAAAAGAATGGAGAAAAATTAACAGGACCTGAGTAACCTAAATCATTATCAAGCATACCAACACATGTATTATGAGATTTCCAGAAGTAACAAAGAGCAAGAGGCAGGAGTAACGTTTAAAGAAATAGTGATTTAAAACATGCCAAATTGATGAAAGACATGAATATTCACATCCAGAAAGCTCAAAACACTTCAAATAAAATAAATGCAGAAAGACACAATGAGATTCACTAAGATCAAACCTTCAAAAGAAAAAGACAAAGACAAACAGAGAATCTAATGATCACATAGAAGGGAGCCTCCATAGCAGTTCCCAGCCTTTTTTGCACCAGGGACCAGTTTCATGGAAGATAATTTTCCATGGACTGGGGTGGAAACGGTTTCAGGATAATTCAAGTACGTTACATTTATTGTGCATTCAAACCTCTTTGCTAATGATAATCTGTATTTGGAGCTGCTCCCCAGTGCTAGCATCATGACCTCAGTTCCACCTCAGATTATCAGGCATTGGATTCTCATAAGGAGTATGCAACCTAGATCCCTCACATTCGCAGTTTACAGTAGGGTTTGTGCTCCTATGAGCACCTAACGCCACTGCTGATCTGACAGGAGGTGGAGCTCAGGTGGTGATGTGAGTAATGAGGAGTGGCCGCAAGTACAGATGAAGCTTCACTCACTGGCCTGCTGCTCACCTCTTGCTGTGCGGCCCCCTTCTGTGCAGGTGGGGATTTGGGACCACAGCTCTATAAGATCAACTCCTTATTTCTCATAAGAAAACATGGAATGCAGAAAGCAATGGGATAACATATTTAAATCGTTGGGAGAAAAAAAAAAGGAATAGGAAAAAAATCCCTGCCAACCATCAGGAATGTAACACCGGGAGAGCAGAAAACATCTACATTTTTACAACTTTCTCCCCACTACATAGTTCAGTGGCCATACCATGATAAATGCTGAGATATTCCTTTACAAAATGAATAAATGTCTATTCAACTATGAACTTCTAAATGGTTCACTTTCCATTACTTGCCTTTCCCTTCCCTCTGTCAGACTTTGAACCATAGAAGTCCTCCTTTCTTCTTTCAGATGTACTTATAACTCCATCACTTGCTATTTTGCTGTTTCACCAATCTTCTTCACATTTTTACATCTTCTCCATTATTAACTTTATTTGCCTTTTATCTTGCTAGTAAAAGCACATTAAATTTTCTGCATTTAAGAAAAAGAAAAAAAATTCCGACACTGTCAAGCTTTGTTGCATGTCTGTTCTTGGCTTTATTTGTTTTCAAAGGGTTAAGTAGAGTGTAATATTCACTGCCTAATACTTAAAATAATCTTGATTTTTGCAAAGACATTTTTTCAACAGTGCAGATCATATTTGTATGTTTATCCCAAAGTTCCCTGTGAAACAATGTCTATTACTAAAACATCGTGTCTATACAGAAACAATGTCCGCTTTCAGGACTCAAGGGAAGCATGAGTCTGAGATGATAATACCAAATTTACTATTAGAATTTTTTTCTCCACTGGACTATCTTTCAATTTCACTAACACCATTGTAGCTGACCTAAACCTACAGAATTCATGTGCCAAAACATTTATGAGTTCCAGGAAGACATAAGAGGTTTTACTCAGATCATTGTACAGAGCTAAATAAAAGTTGGTATGATTATTTGTCCTTATAGAAGAGCGCATAGAAAACATCTTTTATTTTTAGTGTTTCTCAGTTTGCCCTAATATTGAATTATACAATTTACTTGTACTACAATAATCTACGAAGCTGAACTATAGGTAAGATTGGAGAAGACTGCTGGAGTCTAGGCATGGGATATTGTTTTACATTATATTTGCTCTAGTTGGACTGCAAGTTCTAGAGAATATTTGCTCTAGTTGGACAGCAAACAATATGTCGTAATTTGGGGTGTTATTTGGTTATGAGTTAGACAATTGGAGAAGTATGGTTATAAAATAATAAAAGTAAATAATAAAAAACACACAGCCAGAGAAAGAGAACACAGAGAGTTATGTATAGCTTTTTGAACGAGATCCCTCCAGTGTAGTCATTATTTAATAAAGCTGGCTTTGTTACACTATTTCATGTTTTCTAAAAATGGGGTCACTCAAAGGAGCATAAAAGTCAATGGAAAGTTCTCTCAATGCAAAAGTTGGAATAATATGAGCAATGAAATAAAGTATCATTGATTTATATAACCCCAATAAAATAAATATTCGTGAGTCTATACTGATATAAATAAATGAATAAATAAATTAATAAATAAGGGCAGAGAGATAAATATTCCATGTAGAAGAATTTTAAATAATTGTAGATATTCTTCTCCAGAAGGGGGATCAAGATTTTCCACTTCTTAAGTGTAGGCTGTGCATAGTGACTTCCTTCCACAAACTACAGCATAGAAAGGAGGCAACATAGAGTAACTTTACAATGGAAAAACCTGAAAAACAGTACCTCAGTCAGGTGATTAAGGCCAAAATCAATAGTCATGAGTGATGTCGATAGTATGCATACTTGATATTACGTGATGAAAATGGCACTTTCCTTCTGTGATCTTCCTTCCCTAAATCCCTAATACTAGTCTTATCATGGAAAAAAAAAACACATGAGACATATTTCAATAGAGGAATATTTTTCAAAATATCTGATCAGTATTCCTCAAATCTATTACAGTCGTCAAAAGCAAGGAAAGTCTGAGAAACTTTCACTGACAAGAGAAGCCCAAGGAAACATGATGATTAAATGCAATGTAGCATCCCAGATGGGATTTGGAGTAGAAAAATGCCTTTTAAAAAAAAGAAAATATGATTAAACTATGAGATTTAGTATATACATTTTAATAATATTGTATCAATATTGGTCATTAATTAAAACAAATATACCATATTAATGTAAGATGTTAATCATGGGAAAAACTGGGTATAAACTATATGGAAACTCTCTATAATATTTTTATTTAAATCTAAAATAGTACTAAAAAGTAAAATTTGTTATTTAAAATGTGATCCCTGGTAACAGCGCCAAGCTTCCCTTCAGAAGCGCTATGTCACATTCTTGAAATCATGCTTTCAAATGTGGGAAATTTCTTGAACTACAGCACTGACTATTAGAGATGGTCAAACAGATACAGAGACAAAGAGGGCTTTCCTAATGGCCATAGAGCATCCACAGAACTATGAAAATTGCAGATAAACAAAATCAATACCCTGAAAGTCTGTCGTACCAGAGTTTCTATTTTAATGTGCTAAATATATAGCATATTTGGTCTCATCTTGACAGTTTCTCCTATAATCACAACAAAATTTTCTTTCACCCCAGGTCAATTTTTTGGATACTAAAATCATGTGTACAGAAAGGAAAACATGGCTCAAGGTTATCATTTCCTTCCAGATATTGTTATGATATCCAGTTCTGTCTTTTTGTAGTGGGAACAAAAACACTGCAACTGAGATGCTGAGTGGAACAAACAAGCAAGAACCCAAATTCTTTTTCCTATCCATTTGTATGAAATATCAGTTCCAAGAAAACAGAGTGATTGTAATCAGTGAATTAATACTTGCTGACTTGATTATTTAATACACAGCTTGTATTGTGTTGTAAAGAAGAGAAGATAAAAGCCATGGGCCTTATTTTAGAATTCAGACAATGTTATGGGCTGACCTTTGTCCCCTCAGAATTCATGTGCTGAAGCCCTAAACCCCAGTATCTCAGAATGTGACCATATTTGTA
Source organism: Indri indri (assembly GCA_004363605.1). Classification (NCBI taxonomy): domain Eukaryota; kingdom Metazoa; phylum Chordata; class Mammalia; order Primates; family Indriidae; genus Indri; species Indri indri. The sequence continues at coordinate 11,355 of RJWJ010005233.1, read as the reverse complement.
GATAAGACATTTAAAGATATTATTAATCTAAAATAAGGATCATAGGGAGGGCCCACATCTAATCTGACTGGGATCTTTATAAATGAAGGAGATTAGAACACACAAGAGAGACACCAGGGATGTATATGCACAGAGAAAAACCATAAGAGGAGGAAGCCAAAGGGGTGGTCATCTGCAAGCCACGAAGAGATGTCACAGAGGAAACCAACCCTGCCAGCATCTTGTCAATGTTATCTTATACACAGGAAAAGGCAAGGTTAGGAACATTGAACTTATCTTTTCTGCGTATGCAGTGATTCAAGAAAGAGACATGGGAATCTGTGCTCTGTTAGCTTAGCATCTTCAAGGCATTCTTCTGGAGGGCTGAGCTCATTCACTGAGTCAGGGGGATTTGTGAAGTTATGCTGACAGGTAGGGTGAGTATATATGGCTTGTTCATGGCAAGGGCTGACTGTGTGGCTCACCAGACGCAGACATTAACTACTTTGTCTCACAATAACAACGTGATTTAGGATGGGAGCTGATCACACCAGAAAGAGAAACAATGTAATTTACGGTGGGGACTTTGAGTCATGGGGTATCAGTCAGCTTGGAGACTGAGATCAACCACATAGGCAATTGATGAATCAATCGTACTTGTGTCATGGTGTCCCAATAAAAGCTCTGAGCACCAAGGCCTAGGTAAGCTTTCCAGTTGGCAATACTCCATATATAGTCACATATCAGTGTCAGGAAAGAAATGCATCTTGACTGCACAGGGAGAGGACAGCAGAAGCTCCATATTCGGTACTTCCCTGGACTCCACCCTATGCATTTCTTTTCTTGGCTGATTTTATTCTGTATCTGCTCCTTCTAATAAACCATAACCATGAATATAATAGCTTTCACTATGTTCTGAGTCCTTCTGAAAAATTATCAAACACGAAGGTGGTTTGGGGAACCTCCTAAACTCACAATTGGTGTCAAATATGGGGGTGATGTTTTGTAGATGGTGGTCTTTTGTGGAGAGTATTCCTTTAACTTGTAGCTGGCTAACTTCTATAGTAGGCTATCATAAAATTGAATCATTAGGTATTTATTAACCTGGGTACCTTCGTTTGTTTACGAGTCTATTTATAAATTCTTTTTTTGTAAGCTGATTAAAATTATTTCAAAAACCAGACAAAATACCCCTCTGATGAGGCTGTGAGGCTATTCCTAGGAGCAGATGTGATACATAGTTCTAGATTCTCTTAGCACATACTACAGCATCCCAAAGGCAATTACGATCCACAGCTTTCCCTCTTTCCTGGATTGCACTAATGTTAGAAGAAGAGTAGTGGCTAGTCATGAGGTTTTTGTTGATTAAAAAAAATTACATATGAGACTTCAGCTCTAAAAATATTTTGTCACCCTCTAAACCTAAGCGTTAAAGACTTTTTGGTTGCATATGAAGAGAAATGGTTTTTACCGTTCCTATAAAAAGCAGTAAGTGCCATAGGCAGACTTTTGCTGTTGATTCATTTTCAGGGTTTTAGCAAATCTGGTTTTAAGATCAAAATTCCCAAAGTTAATATTTCCTGTGTTCTGTAAAGTTGAGAGAGGTGAACAGAGAGAAGAACTGCAAAGAATAAGGAAAGTATTCACTCCCTGCATTCTATTTTTAGATTAATTTTTGTGTGTATATGTATATTTGGAACTTTTTTAAAAATTGTCTTCAGTCTTTACCCTTTTTAACAGGTGTATTTTTTTGTTTGATCTTTATGATTGTTTGAATGAAAGCCACATCTTTGAGAAAATATCAGTTTGAAATATCATTTTTAAATGGCCAGTTCTTCCTGAGAAAACACTTCAAACAGATTCAGTCCGAAACATATTTTGGATAGGATGCCAATAAACAAAAGTCTTATTTTCCTCAAGGAGCATAGGCTCTTACTGACTAAAATCAATCCGTCAATCAATCAATAGGTCATTTATATTTCTCTCTTCTACTTGCATTGATTGCTGAATTCAGGTTATGTTATGCTCACTTATGGAAATTCTTCAGGAATGGATTATAGTAAAGCTCTTAGAGTAGGTGGAATATGGTAGAGATATTCTATTCAATTTTTCCATAGTCTATGGAATCCATGAGTTCTTTTTCATGTTCTTCCTTTTTGCTTCTGCTTTCAAAGGCATTCATTTGCAGTGACTTTGCAGGCCAATAGAATGGATTTGAATCCTGGCTCCTCCACTTACTAATTCTACAACCTCAGAAACGCTGCATATTCTTTCTGAACCTCAGTTGCTCCCCTGTAAATATGAATAATTCCTATAACAGTTCTTGTAAAGAGAAAATGAGATGACAAATAGAAAGCTTAACTTAAAGTAGGCGTTCAAAAAATAAAGCTATTTTCCATATCCATTCTCCAAGAGGTTTCTCTGAGAACTGAAACCTGGTAAATTTTCTTTTAAAAAAATTGTAGTAAAATGTATATAACATGAAATTTACCATTTTAACCACTTTTAAGTATGCAGTTTTGTGGCATTAAAAATTTCCATTTTGAAAGAGCTTATAAAAGCTTGAAAATGCAAAGGAAACATTCTCTATTCTTGTTATTTATACCCTTTAAACATGACTTAGATAAATGTGTTCAGATAGATTCTTCTGCAGCATATCCTCCTGATTACTTAGCATAAAAAACCCTGAGTTAAAAATTTCATACTTTTGGGTAGCATACCAAAATACTGTGACAGCTACCTTTACAACTACTGAAATGAGACAATGGAGTATCACTAGACTCATTATTGAGACTTGTTCTGTTTACTTGTTCTCACTTGGCTACGCTTGGTTAGGCTTTCCTCCATTGTCTTAAAGAATATCATTCTCTAGGCCTTAGAAAGAAAATTCAGCTCAATATTACTTTGAGATTTCCTAGTTCAAAGCATGTCACATAAGCTGTGTTGTCAACTTAATTCCATAGAGCAGGACATGCTATCTTACAACCAAGAAATAAGGTTTTCATTGACACAGTAGGACATGCTATCTCACAACCAAGAAATAAAAAGGTTTTCATCGACACAGCTAAGACAACACTAAATTTAGGACCAGAACTCAGGCTGTTTTACACCTGCAAGCTGCTCTCTGTCATTTTGTTTCAGAAACTTAACTGAAACTTTTTTTCACTAACAACTGAATGATTAATAGACTTGATATTGAAAGTCTTTCTGCTATAAATCACTGAGGCTGCTTATAAGTGTGCCCTTCATTTTCCAATATTAAAGTTATTTAAGTTCCATCAAATCTTACAGAAATGGCAGAGGACACTAAAGTAGTTTGTTTCTTTTAATTTTGTAAATAGACTCAAATTTCATTTGTATATCATAGTACAGAAAATAACCTGGACTTCTTTTCATCTATCTCCCAGTAATTTTGTTTTCCTAATGCCTCCCATTTCCTTAATATACACTGACCAGCTAGATTAGAGGAAGATGGTGCAAAATATTTTGAATATTGCCATTGTCAAATGACAATTAGAAAGTCCTAGCACTCGATGCCTGTGGCCTGCAATGAGAGTTGATAGTCTTTGGAAATACACTTATTCCTGGGCTCTTAACAGAAGCAATTTTAACAAGTATCTTTGAAAGTCCTCATTAACAGGAGAGTCAACTCTAGTACCAAGTCATTCTCAAGTATTTTTTTATTAAAGGTTTTAGGCCAGAAAACTAACATCCCAGTGACAACGAATTAAGAATCTTGTCTTCCCATGCAAAACCTTTATTTCAGATGACTTCAAGGAATGCACAAGCTTGTAATTGTTCAAATTCTAAAATAACCCACAATTCTGCACAGAGTTATTCAATAAAAATATTCTCTAATGCTCACCTTGGATGTGGCCCCAAGGAAGACATTTTTATAGATCCATGGCTAGAGCCAAAGACAACAGTAGACAGGAGAGTTACTCCCAGAAAGTAGAACCAGAACTCCTAGATGGGCTAAGCAAAACAGAATCCAGTTTGGGTATTTAACAATTCTCACCCAGGGAAATTTCATAATTGTTTGGGGCCAATGACTGCTGTGTGATTCCTTTTCTCCCCTTGGTTAAATGGGTACTTTTTTTTTTTTAATCAATGCAAAAAATTTTATTTCCTTAAATTTTTATAAACTTCCCAGTTTTTTGTGTTTTTTTTTTAAATGGGTGCTTTTAATTTAATTTTCCTTTTCCTGCTCTACCACGGTGTATAATGTGGTCATAGATAGATCAATAATCTTTTATTATGTAGATCACTAGAATAGTCATATTTGAGCCTGCTGGAGGGGAATGAACCCTAAGATTTTAAAGTTGAGCAGATTAATATAACAGAATGGAATTCTGTGATTGTCTCTCTTGGGTGAGAGTGTGTTTCAAGTGTAAAAATAAAGTTTCATATAAATATTTGTGTGCCAAAAGGAGAACCTAATGACACAGAAAGCTAAACCTCCTCTAATCTGTAGTATACCCTTCTTATAGGGCAGCACTATACCATAGAATATTGTGCATTGAGTTATGAAAATGTTCTTAAGCTACATTTTCCAACACTAACCTCGTGTAGCTATTGAACACTTAAAATATGGTTAGTGGTAATGAGAAACTTTAATTTTATTTAATTTTCATTAATTTAAATTTAAATAGCCACATGTGACTAGTGGCTACTATATTGGACAGCACAGTTTTATATTAATGTATTTTTTAAAAAACTGGGCACATAGCTGCTCATTGAAAGACTACTAGTTCCAAATTCCTTAATGCCTAGATTTGACTGTGGTTGAGTAGACTTAGTTTTAGCAAAGGGATGGGGAAAATAAACCCCACAATATATACAACTTCCAGATCATGCCTTTTAAAGGAAGGTGTGTTCCTCTTCTTTTCTTTCTTTTTTTATAACTGTTGGGATGTAGCCAACTGACTCACTTCAAAACATCACTTTGGTGGATATCACAATAAGATAGAAAGACAACTTTGTAAAATAAGAATTTTGGCTTGCTTAAGCCACAAATATATCTAGAATATGCTTGCATATATATGCTTGCATTTATATCTAGAATAAGCTTACATTTTGTTCCCTTTTCTTTTTAATATATTTTTCTTGGGGTTTGATATGATTCCTGAATCTAAGGGTTCATGTATTTCTTCAAGTCTAGCAATTTCCCAGGCATTATTTTTTTGAATATTGTATCTCTTTTATTTTCTCTACTCCAGACTTCTGAAAATTGAATGAAATACATGGTAAGCCTTTTATTCCCATACTTCTTAATTTCTCTGACATATTTTCTATCTCTGTATTGCTCTGTGATGCATCCTGAGTAATTTCTTGAGATTATCTTCAGTTTTCCAATTATTCACTTATGTATGCATTATTTGACATTGAGATCTTAATTTTTGTGTGTATACTTAGAGAAGTCACCTTGGTTTTCTTTCAAATTTGCTTGTTCTCTTGCTTTCATAGTATAACTTTTCCTTCCACAAGTTCTAATGACCTCTTTTATCCTTTATATTATAAGCATCGTTATTTTATGTCCCATGCTTGAGTAGTCCTGTATGTTTAAAGTTAATGATAAGTTTAATTCTGCCACTTATTTTTCTCATTGTCTTGTTATCATGGCTCATTTCCTGTGTGTTTCATAATTTTGAACTATAAACTTATGATTGATAGAGATTTTTCCAGAGTTATTTTGAGACGGCTGCCCTGAGGTTGAACCCCTTCTGTGTTGATTTACTTCTACTCTATTGGGGTCTTTGAACGGGTATAAAGCCAGGTCAGTTTCCCAGCTTGGGGTTGTCCTGTACCATGTTGCTAGTAAAAATTCAAATGAGACCAAAGACATATTCTTTCTTCCTGAGTATCTGTTAATGTACATGACACTTGATTATCCAGATCTGCAAAGACTCAGAAATCTGTGGCCTAAGCCTCATCATACCACTGTGGTGGCCATCTTCTTTTCCTTTTTGGACTCCAGCAATTTCTTTTTTTTATAAGCTTACTTATTTGTGTGAAATGATGTTCAGCATTTGTGTGTGTGTGATATTGGGAGTTTTTTTTTATTTCGATAGATTTAGGGGGTACAAGTTTTTTGTTACGTGAGTGAATTGTGTAATGGATACCTTCTTTGGAATGGAAATAAAATTTTCTGACTAAATCCTAGATGAAAATTAATTTTGGTTTTTACATGTATTCAATTTAGTCACATTTATCTCATTTCAATTATTTGTGTATGTATGTATATATATATGTGTGTGTGTGTTATGCATGCGTGTGTACACGTGTAAGTTTTAATTAATAAGAACCTAAATAACCACATCAACATGATGAAAGTATCATAGACCTTTCCTACTTTTCCTCAATACTTGCTAATGTAGTTCTAATATTAGGCAGTTTTGAAAATTTTTTCTTTTCCTTTATATATTCATAGGTATATTCATTCATTCATTTATCCATTCAATTATTAATTTGCTAATTATTCATTAAGAACAACAGTCTATGGTCCACACAGTCTAATCGTACAGGGAACCCCTAAGAGGCTAAGTTAGGCAATTAAAGAATTTCTTTATTATTAATAAACCCTGAGCTGCTTAATTTAAAGAAAATGTCAATGGATTTACAACTAAGTGAAATATAGCAGTGTTTAAAATATATTTTAATGTTTATGGATTTTTATTACAACTATTTGTGTTAAGTAAGCACTCATCAACATTAAAAATTAGTATAGCATCATATTGCCCTGACTTTATAATTATTGATACATCACATATGGAGTTCTATAAATAGGTTATAAAATGCTTAGAGTAGCTATAATATTGATAAAGCTGAGTATCAGTTGTACATGTGATAGAATAAAATGATTCATTAGATGCTAATTCAGTCAGGAGTCTATTTCTCTACATAGGCATCAAAATTTTAAAATGTACATTTCTTTATAGTCATAGAATCAAAAAAGGACTTTTGTAGCATGAGGCATTTTTTGAAAATGATATACTATAGGTAAATTTTACTAGGTAAATGCACAAGTTGGCATACCACAAAAGCAACAGTGATCTGCAGTGCTTGCCACATGCTCCCAAGTTTGATAAACAGCTTTCGACATTAAGTCATTTTTGGCATTGTGTGTGCAGTGACGTGACTTGCTGCATCTGAGTTCCCTGGTTAGCTTCACTCACTCTTGCTTTGGCCTTTTCTGTTTTGTGTTTGTTATGTTTTTAAGTTGCTTTTTGATCACTTTAAGTCTCTTGATCTGTATTCTCTAACTTTAATATTGAATAACAACTCAAATAATATTTCTCTCATGTTGCTACATGCTCATGTTAATATCTACCAAGCATCTGTCGTTTTTAGACACTTTGACCCACAGATAAAAGCTGCATGACCATTTTACTTCAGGAGCTGAACATTTTAGCATACATTTCATATTCTTATGCCTTTCTTCCTTCTGCACATTTTTCAAATTAAATTTGCATTTATCTGCACCTGCACCTGTACACTTAACAAGTTACAAATTGAAGACGAAACAAAACACTTGGTCTAGGCTAACATAGAGTAGTATAGACATTGCATTATACCACAATGAAAAAAAGAAAAGAAAAGAAAAAGCTTGATCCACAGATGGTGAACTACAGGAAATAATATTGCTTTCCAGCTCTCCACAGGCCTCACTGCTGAGCAACAAGAAAACACAGATATTAGAATAGTGCATAAAATGAGATCATAATCTACACTCAGACATTCAGGGACACCTAACAGACATCTGGTCCCAGATTCTCACTGCTAATCCTTGGCAAGGATGGCTGTGAGATGATTCTTTTGGGTGTGGCCTCTGATGCCAAATTCTGCTGGTATAAAATACATAGTAGCATACAATATATTTTTTTATATGCTTAACTAGGTCTAAATTAGAATTTTATTTTCCTCCCAAAGAAGTATCAGTATACATTGTATCAATACACCCGTGCTACTAGGGTTAAAGAATAAAGTTTTCAAAAAATAGAAATCAACAACTTCTAGACTCCCAAACTTCTGAAAAAAGATCTGATAAGATTTGATATGTAATATATATTAAGAAAAAATATATACTAGCTGAAAAATTATTGAAAACAGTAATGTCAATGTAAATTCAGCTGAATTTATGAGGGCATTGCTATAAAGCCCAACTCCAAACTTTGGAAACTTTGATGTCATGAGATTTTTAATATAATTTTTTGTGTAGTGTTATTTGATCCCAATGTTAGAAGAAATAATATGATTTAACCATTTCTTTTTTATTTTTTTACTAAGTAGAACATTTGTTATGAGGGAAGGGATTAATGGGAAATGGAAGTAAGAGGTTTCGAAGGCTGAAGACCCACATTAAATTCTGACTGCATTGCTTGCTGGTGGTGGCTACAGCATGCTGCTTCTCCGAGCCTTTGTTTCCTCATCAGTGCAATAAAACTAGGGATGACTACTTTACAAAGTTTCTGTGAAGATTAAACAGGATCCCTTAGTGAATGCTACTTTGGTAGAGAGGGTCATGTCACACTTCCATATTTAAGTGTTTGTTATCTGTGTTGTGATAGCATGAGAAATGAGGAACAAAGATTCATCTAAGTACCTGTTTCTCTGGTTCTTTTTTTGCTATGTTTGGCTATAAGAAAGTATATGAATTCTTTTCACATATTTCCATCATGCTTTGTTTCATGTTATCTCTATTATTGTTGTTATAATTAGTTGGAGTGTATAAAATGTGACTGCATTATCTGGGATAACAGAAGGACTAAATTAAGAAAAATTTTTGATTTATTATTCTAAATCTTCCTAAAGACTATCAAGTTCCTCTAGGGAAAGCCACACTCTTTGCTTTCCTTTTTTGATAGATATTATATAATGGCCTCTGATAAAGGTCAAAATAATGTAAAATGCGCACATAATAAGTTGTGTTATCTTAATCGAGACATTTGAAGAGGTTCTATATCTAATTCTGTATAGATAACTTTATTTCCACGTGTAAGCAGCTTAAGAACTTTTTCAGAAGAGTGATTATAAGCTTCCTGAGTCATACATGGGGGTAACCTGAGAGATATGTGATAATAATCTTGCAAATGGTATGAATATTTTGATGAGATGTATGGATAATTTAGCTATTGACTGAATATTATCAACAAAATTTTTGGAGGAATGATATATCTGTGATGATTAATTTTATGTGTCGACTTCACTGTTCCATGGTGTATTCAGATATTTGTTCAAATGTTATTCTGGGTATTTCTGTGATAGGGTTTGTAGATGATAATAGCATTTACATTGGTAGACTGAGTAAAGCTAATTGCCCTCCATAATGTGGGTGAGCCTCATCTGATCAGTTGATGAACAAAAGGCTTTACTCTCCCCTGAAGAAGAGAGAATTCTCTTTCCTGATGGCCTCTGGACTGGGACATCTGGTCTTTCTGGCTCTACAGCAGCTGCTTACGTTCAGACTCAAATTGTAGTGTTAGTCACAGCTTTCAGCCTTTGTACTGGAGCTGGGATGTCAGCTCTGAAGAACTTGCCAATCTCCATAATCATGTGATCTAATTATTTATATTTATTAATATAAATCTGTCTCTCTCACTCTCCCTCACACACATACACAAAATCTCCTGTTGGTTCTGTTTCTTTCGAGAACCCCAACCAATACAATATCAAAACTTTACAAATTGCATTGAACTGTGAAAAAGAGCTACTCAGAAAAAATTCCAAAGAAACAACTTGTTTTTCGCAACTAAACCTCTGAAGACATATGCATACAATAGCTAAGTTTAGTGCATTTAAATGCCCCCCAAACTTATGGAATGTACTGATTCAAAAATGAATGTTTCCTGGAATACCAAAATTTAAAGTTTCATGAAATTACCATGTATGCATTCAAAATATACTTTTTATGCAATGGGGAAAATGTTTTTTCTGTTGTTAAGAGAAGTGAACTATGCAAAATAGAAGAAATTGGCTTAATTTTTAATGGTAATGTGAATATAGTGGTTTGTTTTCTTATATATACCTAGAACATGACTTTCTATATCTATTCTTAATTCTTGAAATGAAATCACTTTCTTGGCTTGAAAAAAGTGGTCAACAAATACTAAAGTCACACCACAATCACTATCACTATATTTGAAAATATAAAAATTGTTATTCATCTCATATAGCTGGACTGTTTCTTTTCATTGTTTTTTGGTTTTTTGTTTTTGCACAATAATTTTCAGTTAAGTATGAAAAGAAAAGTAGATTTCAGATTATGTGAAAGGCAAACTCTTGTACCTCTCTGGCAGTTTTGTGTCATGATGTTCTTTCTTTCTTTCTTTCTTTGATTTTTCTTCTGCTCTCATTCTGCCTTCTTTGGTTTTACTGTAGTATTTTATATGATTCAGATTTCTTTCTTTTCTTAGCATACCAATTAAAAGTTCTATAAAAAGTTTTAGTGGTTGCCTTAGATTCTGCAATATATATTTACAACTAACTTAAACCCACTTTGAAATAATACTATATTGCTTAACAGGTAGTGCAGGTACCTTAATACAGAGTAATTTAATTTCTCCCTCCGGTCCCTTATAACCTCACTTTCATTCATTTCATTTATATATGTACTATAATAATCCAATATAGTGCTATTATTTTTTGAACAGTTACTATTGGAAAAATTAAGAAAGAAAGATTTTAGTCTACCTCCATTTATTTATTTTTTGTCATTCTTTCATTTTTGTGTAGACTTGTATCATTTTCCTTCTCCCTAAAGAACTTCTTGTAACATTTCTTTCAAGGTAGGTCTATCAGCAACACATTCTCTCAGTTTTTGTTTGAGAAAGTTCTTATTTCTTCTTCATTTTGAATGATAATTTCATATATATATGTGTGTGTGTGTGTGTGTGTGTGTGTGTGTGTGTGTGTGTGTATGTATACACATATAATTCTAGGTTGGTGGGTATTTTTTCTTTCAACATTTTACTTCATTCTTTTCTTGCTTACATGATTTCTGACATGAAACACACTATAATCCTTTTCTTTTTTCCTCTCTATCTAAGATGATAATTTTTCTCTGGCTTCTTTTAATATTTTCTCCTTGTCTTTGTCTTTTTGCAATTTGAGAATGATATTCCTGGGTATGGATTTTTGGTAAGTATCCTGATGTGTGTTCTCTGAGTTTCACCGATCTGTAATTTAGTGTCTGTCATTAATTTTGGAAAGTTATCAGCCATTATTGCTTCAAATATTTCTTCTGCTTCCTTCTCTATTCTTCTTATCCTGTTATTGGTATTATATATCCAATTATGCATATCTTACGTCTTTTGAAATTGCCCCACAGTTCTTTGATATTTTTATCTTTTTTTTTTTTTTTACCTTTTTTCTCTTTGC
>RJWJ010005232.1:43921-69878 GCA_004363605.1 Indri indri | reverse complement strand
ATAACCTTGTAGTATAGTTTGAAGTCTGGTAAATTGATGCCTCCCATTTTGTTTAAAATAGCTTGGTATTGGCACAAGAACAGGGACATTGACCAGTGGAACAAAACTGAGAATCCAGATATAAAACCATCCTCATATAGCCATCTAATCTTTGACAAAGTAGACAAAAACATACAATGGGGAAAAGAATCCTTATTCAATAAATGGTGCTGGGAAAACTGCATAGCCACATGTAGAAGACTGAAACAGGATCCGCATCTTGCACCTCTCACAAAAAATCAACTCATGGTGGGTAATAGACTTAAACCTACGGTGTGAAACTATTAAAATTCTAGAAGAAAATGTTGGAAAAACTCTTATAGACATTGGCCTAGGCAAAGAATTTATGAAGAGGACCCCAAAGACAATCACAGCCACAACACAAATAAATAAATGGGACCTGATCAAATTCAAAAGCTTCTACACAGCCAAGGAAACTGTCACAAGAGTGAACAGACAACCTACAGAATGGGAGAAAATTTTTGCATGCTATACATCCGATAAAGGGCTGATAACTAGAATCTATTTAGAACTCAGGAAAATCAGCAAGAAAAAAAAATCAAACAACCCTATCAAAAAGTGGGCAAAGGACATGAACAGAAACTTTTCAAAAGAAGACAGAATAATGACAAACAAACATATGAAAAAATACTCAACATCTCTAATCATCAGGGAAATGCAAATAGAAACCACAATGAGATATCACTTATCTCCAGTGAGACTGGTCTTTATCAAAAAGTCCCAAAACAATAAATGTTGGCTTGGATGTGGAGAGATAGGAACACTCATACACAGCTGGTGGGACTGCAAACTAGTGCAACCTCTGTGGAAAGCCATATGGAGATGCCTTAAAGAAATACAAGTAGATCTACCATTTGATCCAGCAATCCTATTACTGGGTGTCTACCCCAAAGAACAAAAGACATTCTGTTAAAAAGACACCTGCACTAGAATGTTTATAGCAGCACAATTCACAATTGCAAAGATGTGGAAACAATCCAAGTGCCCATCAATACATGAGTGGATTAATAAAATGTGGTATATGTATACCATGCAGTACTATTCAGCTATAAGAAACAACGATGATATAGCACCTCTTGTATTTTCCTGGATAGAGCTGGAACCCATTCTACCAAGTGAAGTATCACAAGAATGGAAAAATAAGCATCACATGTACTCACCATCAAATTGGTTCCACTGATCATCACGTGAGTGCACATATAGGAATAACATTTATCAGGTGTTGGGCAGATGGGAGGGGGGAGGAGCGGATGGGTATATACATGCATAATGAGTGTGATGCGCACCATCTGGGGGATGGACATGCTTGAAGCTCTTACTGGGGGGGGGGGTGGTAAGTGCAATATACGTAACCTAAACATTTGTACCCCCATAATATGCTGAAATAAGAAAAGTACATAGTTAGAAATTACACTTCCCAGGTTCTAATTCTTTCCCTGCCATTACTAGCAATGCTAGATCAAGCAAGTAATTTAACCTTTTTATGCATCAATACACTATTCCTATCCACAAACCGAAGATAATGCTAGTAGCTACCTAACTGGGTTGTTTTGAAAATGACAAGAGCTAATATATTCAAAGTTCTTAATATCAAATAAACGCACAGGGAAATTGATTATTATTAGTAGTAGTATTGCTATTATTGGAAACCTACCTTAGACAATGCTGGAAAGCACACTGTATTCTGATATAGGATATATAAGTTATAGTAAAGGCCCTGAAACTATCCATGTGACCTTGTAAAGATGATTTCCTTCTTATATAACATACCGTATACTATATTAATAATATATAATATTCCACATTAATAGAATAAATGTCAAAAAACACATGATCATCTTCACAGATACAGAAAAATCACTTGATAAAAATATAACACACATTCATGCCAAAAGAACTCAATAAACTAAGAATAGAAAGTAACTTCCTCAACCTAATAAAGAGCATCTGCAGAAATCTTATAGCTAACATCATGCTTAATGGTGAAAGACTGAAAGCTTTCCCCCTGAGATAAGCAACAAAACAAAATTGTTCACTCTCACCACTTTAATTCGGCATTGTACTGGAGGTTCTAACCTGGGCAATTAGAAAATGAAAGAAAAAGCATCCATATGTTTTTTAAAAAGGACTAAAATTATCTTTATTTGTAATCAATGTGATCTTGCATATAGAAAATCTTAAACAATCTATAAACTAGTAGAACAAATAATAAACTAGTTCAGCAATGTTACAGAATAGAAGATAAATATATAAATAGTAATTATATTTCTATACACTATTAATGAATATTCCAAAAATCAAATTAAGGAAACAGTTCCATTTATAATAATATCCAAAAGAATAAAATATTTAGAGATAAATTTAACAAAAAAAGTGTAAGAGTTGTACACTAAAAACTACAAAACTTCAGTGAATGAAATTAACTAGGATCTAAATAAATGGAAAACACATTCCGTGTTCATAGATTTTAAAACTTAATATTGTTAATATAACAATACTCCAAATTGATTTACAGATTTGACGCAGTCCCTATCAAAATTTCATTTGGCTTTTTTTAGGCAAAAATTGACATGCTCATCCTAATAAGTATGTGGAAATGCAAGATACTTAGAATAGCCAAATAAAATTTTGAAAAAGAAGAAAAATTTTCGAGGACTCACACTTCCTCATTTCTTATAACAAATTGACAATAATCAAGACTATATGAAACTGACATAGGGATAGCTATGTAGGTCAAGTAAACCGGATTGAGAGTCCAGAAATAAATTCTCCCATTTATGGCCAATTGATTTTCAACATGAATCCCCCAAAAATTCAATGCAAAAAGAATAGTCTTTTTAACAAATCGTGCTGGAATTAATGGCTATTCACATGCAAAAGAATGACGCTGGAGCCCTACCTCATAAAAATTAACTCAAAATGGATCAAAGACATAAATGTAAAAGTGAAAACTATAAAACTAATAGAAGCAAACATAGGAGTAAACCTTCACGATCATGGGTTAGGCAGTAATTTTTTAAATATGACACCAAAAGAACAGTAATAAAAAGAAAATGTTAATAAATTGGACTTAGTAAATTTAAAGGCTTTTGCTCTTCATATGACACCATCAAGAAAATGAAAAGACAATATAGAGATGAGCAAGAAATATTTGCAATTTGTATGTTGAAGAAGGGATTTTTACTCAGAATATATGAATAACTCTTATAACTCCATATTAAGAAGACAATCCAATAACACAGTAGGGTGATTTTATAACAAATATACATAAAATAGACTTTGGAAGCACAAAAGAATGATTGACTTATTGGCATAGTCAAGGATATTTATATAAACAAATTGATCATTGAGTTGTCCCTTATTCTTCCTTCACATGAAAATAATGAAAGAAATGCTTGCCCTATGTGAAATGGTTATTAACAACCTAATAAGTGCAAAAACTGATAGGAAGTATGGCATATGTACTGCACTTGCACATTTTAGAGTTAAAGACTTCATTGGTACTGCCCAGTTTGTAGCACTTAGTTAGAATACATAGATGAAGACAGATTAAAAACATATGGTCAACTACCAACTATTAGGATGAGATCTACAGATATAACATTACAGAAAGTAGTACAGAAGATGTAAATGAAGAAAACTTTGAAGACAAGAAGCTGAATTTAGCCTCCAGATTTAGTCATCCATGGCTAAGATCCCCTAGTTGAGAGGAAATGTAATTAAATAAGAATATACTAAAAGAGTCAATAAAAGTTCCAAGACTTGTATATATTTCAGCAGTACTTGATTTGGTTCACTTAGAGTGAAAATTTTGGTAATCACAGTTAAACATTTTAGTTGTTTTCTAAAGTCTTGATTTAAACAACCACTTTAAGTATTATAAAGGAGAGATGCATAAAGTCAAATGAGTCTTTATGTTGGTACCCAGTCAAGGGTAACTACTCTGTTGAGCCAGTTACATTTACCATTTCTGGAATACCTGCCAAGAGATTCCCTCTGAGTGGTCCTTTACATAAAGTTCACTAGGCATTGTATCATGTGAATGGCAATGCCCTACTTACAGTTTATTTTACCGGGATGTCATTGGTTGTGTTCCTTGGATGTAGAAGCTGAGGTAGAATTTGGTGTGTAGAGTATTTATTAGAGCTCACTACCTATGGAAGGAAAGGGGAAGGAAGGAAGGAAGGAGGATCGGGAAAGAGAGGCCACATTAAAATATATGCCCCAAAAAGTCTTGAAAAAACACATGGAAAGCTCTGGAGCATGACTGGCCCATCAGAATACCCCAAAATGGGTCCAAATGGCTGATCTTTTATAACCCCATTGACCAGTCATTGGAATAAGGGCCACTCTGTGAAGAGCATGCTCTCGGTTGATGTTTCCTCCTGCCCTGAGGCAAATCTGGAGGGACCTGACAAAAAGACATTGCCTGTCAACAGCATTCCCAGTAGCTAAGGAAACAGGCCCTTCCTTGAAAGTGAATCTGGATGGCACATCTTCGAGTCCACCACAGTCCCTCCCTTGTGCTTTTTGGATGCCTTTCTTTATAAACTTTCCAGAAGCAACTCCTTTAGGAATCTGACTTATCTCTTTTTCTGGGGGAAACTTATAAGAGGAAAGTTAGTAGGACAAATTTTAACAGCCTCTTCTGTGGTAGCTGCTCTTGAAGCCAAAATAGATACTCATCATCTCCCTCCTCTAATAAACATTTTAAATTATTTTCATCTTTATTTACTACCTCTGTTGGTTTCAGTGAATTACTTGGTGGTGTGACAAAGATCCTCATCTCAGATAGGTCTGAGTCTCTGGTTTCTGTGTTCTTCCCAGGCCAGCGTAACTGCAATTGTTCACTTACTTTCACAATGGGTAAGAGAATGCAAAGAGCCACTGTAGTGGTTTCTGTGAATTCCAAACATATTTCTATGTGTTGACATCGCATATCAGCAGCCATACTTCCTCCTGATGATAATGGTTAATTGTTCCCATCAAGATGCTGATGCCTGTACTTGCCTGATGGATGCTGGACACACGGGTCCCAAATTATCCAAGTTACAGCTATTGTTTAACAGGGCTTGTACTGTGTTCCCTGGCAAATGTATTCCCCCTTTTGGGAACAGAACTTCTAACACTGCAGAGCCTAGAGTTGTGGTGATGAGGAGTACAAATATCCCCAGTAGGTCATTGGGATTGATGATATGTGGGACTACTCCTGTTTCCACACGTCAGTTCTCCAAATCATGTATTCTAACTATTTTGGGTACAGTTTCATACAAAGTTCTTGATTCAATGTGTATACTGTGATGTCCCATCATGGCAGAGTATTCTTTCTTCCAAGTCTTCATTTCATCTATTAGTTTAGCAGGCTGTTTCAAAACTCTCATAAGGCTGGCAATTTCTGGATAGTGCAGTACCTGATATTACCAATACACTCCATAGTCAAGGTCCTATTCCCACATCCTGTTGCTAGAAATAGGGTCTCCTGATCACTTATTGTTATAGTTTGAGTATTTTTTCCTGCAAACCCCATGTTGAAATTTGATCCTCAATGTTACAGGTGAGCCTATTGGAAGGTCTTTGGGACATGAGGGCAGATCCTTCATGAATAGATTAATCTCTTCCCAGGGAAGGGGAGTGAGTGAGTTCTCACTCTATTGTTTCCCAAGAGAGTTCCCCCAAGAACTCATTGTTAAAAAGAGCCTGGCACTTCCCCCCTCCCCCCGCTTTGTTGCTCTCTCGCCATGTGACCTTTTCATACACCAGCTCCCCCTCACCTTCTACCATGAATGGAAGCAGATTGAGGCCCTCACCAAATGCAGATGCTGGTGCCATTCTTCTTGTACATTGTGTAGAAACATTTGCACATGTTTCTAAAAATAAAGTTCTTGTTTTATAAATTAACTAGCTCCAGGTATTACTTTATAGCAACAAAAATGGACTAAGACAGATGTGCTGATATGTGTAATCCTATGTTGATGGATCAAACATTCTGTAAGTCCTTGGACAGTGGTACTAAGTGAGGCCCTGTGGGGAGGAAAGGCCAAAACTGTAGTATGTGTCAATTCCTTTTAGAATTAATCTTTTTCCCTTCTAGAATGGAAAAGTTGCAATCCTATCCACTTTACACCAAATTAGCAGTTGGTGTCCTTGAAGAGTAGTAATGTATTGGGAACACAGCTTTGATTTCTGTTGTTGGCTGGTTGACTATTTGGCAGCACTAGCAACTAGATAATCCTTAATAGGTAGGTAGAAGCCTATGCTGGTGGGATATTCTGTAATTTCCATCCTTCATACTGTGGACTTTCCATTCATATGACAATCATGCACTGGGGTGTCCAGTGACAAAGGTTGGTCTATGCCAACTGGCCAAGTCATTTAGTTTACCTCGCTTTGTAGTCCCTCTTCTGAGGTAGATTCTCTCCGGTGGCCATTAAGATAAAAAATATTTCTATTTCACGACCTCCCATATCAGCATTTCAGACCTCCCAGACCCTGATCTTCTAGTCTTTCTACTTCTAAGCTCCTGACTAGTCATCCAGGTCATTTGCCACTATGAGTCTGAATATACTCTAACCTCGAGCCACTTTTCTTTCCACACAAGGTGGATGATCAAGTGTACAACTCCTGAAACTCCATCCATGTGGAATAATTTTGCCTTTCAAGGCATTTATATATCAACTTGACCTATCTGTAAACCAAGCCCTGATCATTTTCTCCTCTCTCACTGTGTCATAAGTGATTCCCCCATACCACAATACATATGTGTTGAAGGAGAGACATTGATGAAACCATGGTAAATGCCATGGGGGTGTGGGCTACCTTCTCATGCAACTTTCATGTGGCCTCTGGTCCCCCATGCTCCATCCTGAATATACCACTTATATTTTAAGGTGCAATGCTTTTGGTGGAATGCTTCTGCACCAAGGCCAAAATTAATGCCAGATGTTGTTTTTCAAAAGGTGAATAATTCTCTACAGCAGGTTGAATACCTTTGCTCTAGAAACTCGAGAGGCTATATTATTCTCTCTCAAGGAGTTTCCTATATACTCAATATGGCATCTTTTCCCATCAAAGCCAGTCTAATATAATTTGTCTACTGCATCATGTTATGCAAGGAACCACACTGCTTGCACTGTGGCCTGAAGTTGTTGCAGGGCACTTTCATGTTCTGGTCTTTGTTCAAAGCTGACAGCCTGTAATGTAGCACAGTATATGGATCAGAGCAATATGCCTAGGTTTGAAATATACTACTTACAGAATCTAAGAAAAGCTATAGTGATTCCCTCTCCATGGTGAAAACTGCAGAATGCAACCTTTTTCTTTTACTTTGGAGAGAATATTTCACCATATCGCTTAATCTTCTAAAGATGTAGCTGATGTGACAAACCCCTGAAAGTTCATAGAGTTAACCTCTCACTCTCTGGGAAAAATTTGCCTTAATAAGGCTTTTGTGGTGCTAGTCAGTTTTCCCTCATTTGAATGCAGTTATCAATTCAATACTTTATGGAATGTCTAGATGGCTCTGATATCCTTGGACTATATTATGAGAGACTGTAGATAAGTTAGCGTACTTTGGGGCAAAATTGTAAATGTATATTTTGCTTTTTCTATGTGAATGTGAACTATTTCTGTTTGTCCCAACTCTCTTTTTTGCTAGTGATATAAAAATACTCATTTCCTAAATCAGTAGCCATACACCATGTTCCTGAGACTATGATAATTTGTTCTGGCAAAGATAATACATCTGGAATAATGGATACAATTAATGTTATTACTCAGCTAAGTTTGTGGCAGTACACTGGTATCTTCCAGAATCTATCCTGTTTCTATAAAAACCAAACTGGTGAATTAAATAGAGCTATGGTGGGGACCACCATCCATGCACCTTGCTCTTCGCAGGCAGCAGTACTTTCCATAATCCCTCCCTCAGGATGCTATATTTTTATTGACTATGTTGTGGAGAAAAGGGACAGTTCCTGAGGCCTCTATGTAGCTTTCCATAGTATTATAGCTCCCACCCTACAAGGTGATGGCCCAGTGAGTAGGATGCACTAATAAACATACCAACCTCAATTACACATATAGTGAGTAAGAGGAGTAACCACTGTGTGGCTCCAGTGATGTAGGGTATCCTCTGTGTGCTAGACCTTGGTAGGGACTCTATTTATTACATAGACTATTTGCCAGTATTCTCACTGGGGAGCTATGATAATTGCTTTTTTCTGCAGGTATCAATGTCAACTTGAACCCTGTGGTCAATGATTCTTCATATACTTGGGAAATGCTTTTCCCACAGTTTACAGTAACCTGAGTGAAAGGCTGTTGATCCCTTTGGGGAATGTTTGAGAAAATCATTACCACACATATGTGTCATGGTTCTTGCAAATTCTTCCTCCTGAGTATCTGACCTCCTCTTCTGAAAATTGGTCTTCATCTGAAAACCAACTCAGATTTGAGAATAGACAAGGAATCATGACTTTGTCATTGACAAAGCAGTCCTGATTGCCTTGGCGTTCTATCTCTGAGATCTTCTGATGATATAACCCTTGTTGGTTGTCCAGCTATTTTACCCCTTGGGAAACCTTGTTTTATTAACTATAAGCATAATTTTCTGTGGGTCAGATCCCCTTGGCTGCCACACCAACACTGCCACTCATGATCAAAATTAAATCTATCTGGTTTGGTGCAGTTAAATGCCACCACCTGACCTCCATTGTTTTGAGTTCTTATTATTCATCCACATTGCTGTCAATGAGCTTAGTTTTTGTAATGGATTCTCCTACCATCCTCCTGAGCCTGCAGAGGAGAGTTGCCATTGAACTTCTTAGTGATGCTGGTGCCCCTTTAACACGTGCATTTCTGATGGCCTTGGTAAATTTTGCATCCTCTAGGTCATTTCATGGAGCATGATAATCTGATATATTTTTCAGATTTGCATAATATATCTACTCTAGCACACCCCTTTTCTGAGCAGAAACTTAATTAAACTAAAAAGAGTGAGGTGGTTAGGGCACAAAATTTAAGTAGGCATTCATTCTCAGTGTCATGCAGGTGCTGACCCTGCACTTGACCAACCTTGAGAGTGAGTGCTCCCTTAAAGAGTCAACTGCCTTTAAGAAAGCACTCCCTCTCAGAGTGTATCTCTTTAGGTTTGGTGCCTAAAGCACTTCACTTGCTTCACCCTAGTCCCAACTCCATTCCTGAGCCTTTTAATACCTTTTTCTACTATCTGCCATAGCAATTTGGGACATTGCTTTTATCATGTTTCTAGAGGCCATCCTCTTAGTGAGTCTACATCACTTTCTAGGATCTTTGCCAGAGTATCAAATCCCATTTGTTAGGAAAGTACAACCAAGTAAATAAATTTTCTCTATCCCATTTAATCTTCTGGCCCTCTTTATCAAAGACACACACAATCCAGTCCTATATGTATTTCTCTGGCTCATGTTGACAGCATATGCTCGATTCTACGGGGTATACTTAATTTGGGGAGGAGCATTCTCCTAGATGTCTCTGTTCTGAGAATAAGAGCTCTATTTTTTCCCCGCTGGGGCCCTGACCTTGGCCTAACACACCAGATTTGTGGAGCCTGGTAACATTCTCTGAAGCTTGGACAATCTGAATACTCATTCTTGGGCTTGATCACCAGCCTTTTCTGCCCTCATGCTCAGGAAATGAGATTCTGTAAGCTATCAGGGAGGCCTTCCGGCTTTCACATTTGTCTATTGCCTTCAGCTTTTCATTATTCTTCACTAGAGTATTTTCTTTTTTTTTTACTCTCTTTGGGCTGCTAAGGCAAAATGCCATAGACTGGGTATCTTGTAAACAACAGAATTTATTTCTCATAGTTGTGGAGGCTGGAAAGTCCAAGATCAAGGCTCTGGTGGTATCTGGTGAGGTCTTGCTTCCACATAGAGGTGTTATATACTCACATAATGGAAGGGGAGAACAAGTTCTTTCAGGTCTCTTTTATAAGGGCACAAAACTCATCCATGAGGGCAAACCCTCATGAACCCATCACTTCCCAAAGGCACCATCTTCTAATGTAATGAACTTGGAGGTCAGGATTTCAACATATAAATTTTTGGGAGGCACAAACATTCAGACCAAAGTATTATACCCGCAGCCCCACAAATTCATGTCCTTCTCACATGCAAAATGCATTCATTCCATCTCAAATAGCCCCCAAAGGCTTAACTCTTCCCAACATAAATTTTAAAGTAAGTTCAAATTCTCATCTAAATGTCATCTAAATCAGATATGCATGAGACTGAAGGTATGATTCATCCCAAGACTAATTTATCTCTAGCTATGAACCTGTGAAATCAAATCTGCTATATGCTTCCAAAATACAATAATGGAACAGGCATAGGATAGGCATTCCCATTCCTAAAGGAAAAACACAGGAAAGAAGGAAGGAGTGACAGGTCTCAAGGAAGTCCAAAATCCAACAGGACAAACAACATGAAACTTTAAGGCTCCAGAACAATCTTCTTTGATTTGATTTTTTCTATCCAGCCCCGGTGGAACAGAGGTCCTATTTCTACAATATTTCTGGGCACTATTTGGCTCCTCAAGGCTCTAGGCAGCCCTGAGAAGCACCACGCCCACAGCTTTGCCCCATTTCACAGCTCTCAGGATTTGTAGCCACTGCCTGCATCTCTCCCAGGCTGGAATTGTATGTGGGTGGCTCTCACAAATTCGGGTCTCAAGAGTGCCGCTGGCACCATGGCTATACTGGGCATTGCCCTAGTGGGAGATGTCTGTGTGGTTTACTTTTGAATTCATATCTGATGAGAGTTTTAATAACTGTACCATTTTCTTGTGCTAGGGCCTATGTGCATTCATCTACCACCGTAATGGGATCCTTATGCCAGCTGGTCAGTTAGGTGATTCATATCTGACACTGTATCTTATCACCTGCTTGCCTGGAAAATTTCTGGCTCCAAATGTTACATGTTGGGCTCTCTGGAAGTGGATATTGATATGGAGATTAGTCTATAGGGTATTTATTAAAGATCAATACCTGTGGAAGGAAGAAAGAGAAAGCAGAATTGTGCAGAAGGAGCAGTTACACTGCTATGCTGGTTCAACAAAGACTTACCTAACTTTAAGGAAAGCTCTGAAGTACATATTGCTTGCCGAAGTTTCCTACAGTGGGTTGAAATGATCAGGCTTTTATGGTCCCACTGGAATCAGTCACTGAATGTGGTCCACTCCAGGAAGGGCCCAGTATTTGGCAAGTCAAGTCTCTGCAACTCAGTGAAACATGGATGTAGCTGACAGCTAGACACTGTTTTCTGACAGCATTTCTAGAAGCTGGGACAAGTCCATCCTTGAAGTAAGTATTTAAGTGGTGCATCTCCATGTCCATTACATAGGCAAACATGTAATGGCTGGTCACTAACTTGTTAGATGATTCATATGAAAATTCTGCCCCAAAGGTACGCTCTGCACTAGATAGTGATGGGATATCTAAACTAGATCTTGTCTTTGCAGAAGGTTAAACATGAGACATCAAAGAGACAGTCAATAGAGAGTAATGGTATAGAAGCCATATGGCAGAATAAGTGATGCATTAGCATAAGCATTGAGTTAGAAAAGAGTCAGGCTATAGGCATCTATAGAAGCATTGCCAAGTAGAGAAAAAAGAGTAAATAAATTACCTAAATGGCAGAGTTTTTGCATAACAAGCAAGGAATGCATGTTGTTAAGGGAACATTAAGACAATAGTGATTTCATATACACTGAAATAGTATTCTAATTTCTCTGGGTCCTGACTGCGTAGTAGTTTCATGTTTTCTTTATTTTCCTTTGTGTCCTTACAATAAATCACTTTCATGGAGATAATAAGAGCTTTTATTTGTTTTTAAAAGTTGAAATAACTGAACTAATTAATTACAACTGAAGCCTGGTAAAGGCGACAACTTACCATCAGACCATTACCCTGATTTAAGTTAAGCTAATGTTATCCATATTGAGGAATAGAAATAAAAACACCATCAGGCCCATACAAGGCATGAGTTATAAAGAGGCACAAGCAGTCCAGGAGATGGAAGTTGTGGCCAAGTATTAAGTGAGTGTGCACATGTCATTTAGAACTGCTCTACAGTCACTTCAAATGATGAAGTGATTTCCTTGTAGAGGCTTGAATAAGACAGGACAAAAAGAGTACTATTCCCCTGATGTTATTTGAGACAGATATTTAGTGTCATTCATCAACCATAAAAGGAATCTATGAAGGAGACCACAGAAATCGATACAAGATTTGGAGCAGAATTAAATAAAGAAGAGGTTAAATAAAGGGCAAGGGCAGAGAAAAGGGAGAAGATAAAGAGGAGTTGATGTTGGTATTTTTGTCTTTCTGCTCAAATTAAAAGAGTATAAGAATATCAAAAGATCTGTGGTGGGGTAGGCAAGGCATTGTGAAGATTTGCAGTAAAGTTCTATTACACACATGATCAAAAGTAGGTACACAGTGAGCAAGTATGTGTTGGGAATCTGATTAATTTCTAAATTAATTGTGTTGTGTTAATTGCATATAGCCTGAATTATGCTGATTATCACTATAATTGGTTTAATATAAGAGTTATATTTGCAGTTGTGCTAATTCCTATGAGTAAAAAACTAATATGATTGTCAGATCGGTAGAGAAGTGAGACTGACACTTGAAAATGCACCAAGAGCAAGATAACCAGCAATATTAGAAAATCATAGCTGGTGGTTCTCCTGAGTGGGTATGCGATATATTCTCTTCAGGAATATAAACCCATAATAGAGAAGAAAAGTTTCAATTGAACAATATAGTTATTTACAAAGAAATATTCCACAAGCAGCAGGATTGTGTTAAATTGTCAGGTATTTCTCTTCTAAGAACTGTGTTAGTCGGGGTTCTCCAGAAAAACAGAAACAATAGGAGATATAAAAATATAAAAGACACCTGCACCCGAATGTTTATAGCAGCGCAATTCACAATTGCAAAGGTGTGGAAACAGCCCAAGTGTCCATCAATACATGAGTGGATTAGCAAAATGTGGTATATGTATACCATGGAGTATTATTCAGCTTTAAGAAACAATGGTGATATAGCACCTCTTGTATACTCCTGGATAGGGTTGGAATGCATCCTACTAAGTGAAGTATCCCAAGAATGGAAAAACAAGCACCACATGTACTCACCATCAAATTGGTAGTAACTGAACAACACATAAGTGTACATATAAGAATGGCATCTATTGGATGTCGGATAGGGAGGGAGGCAGATGGGGAGGGGTGAGGGGGAGGAGGGGACGGATATATGCATGCACAAAGAGTGCAATGCGCACCATCTGAGAGATGGACACGCTTGGGACTGGGACTTGGGGAGAAGGGGGGGCAAGGGCAACATACGCAACCTAAACATCTGTACCCCTATAGTAACAAACAATTAAAAAAAAGGAAAAAAAATAAATAAAACAAAAGGTTTGTTCTTCAAAAAAATAAACTAAATTGGCACTCATCTTGCTAGATTAAAGAGAAACAGAAAAGAAAGGACTCTTTTGGGCTCAATCAGGAGTGAAAAAAGAGAAATTACAACTGATACCATGGAATTACAAAATGTAATCTATGAATACCATAAAAACCTATATGCACATAAACTTGAAAATGTGGATGAAATGGACAAATTCTTAGAAACACACTGCCTCCCTTGGCTCAATCAGGAAGAAATAGAATTCCTGGAACAGATTAATATCAAGTTCTGAAATTAAAGCTGCAACAAAAAAACTTCCTAAAAATCAAAGTCCTGGACAAGGTGGTTTCACACCCGAATGTCACCACATTGACAAATAAGAACTGGTGCCTATCCTACAGAAATCATTCCGCAACATTGAGAAGGAAGGAATCCTCCTAAACATGTTTTATGAAGCCAACATCTCACTGATACCAAAACCAGGAAACGATGCAACAAAAAAAGAAATCTACAGACCAATACCTCTTATGAATGTAGGTGCAAAAATTCTCAAAAAAATCCTAGCAAACCGAATTCAGGTGCTTATCAAAAAAATAATCCATCATGACCAAGTGTGCTTCATCCCAGAGATGCAGGGATGGTTCAACATATGCAAATCTATAAATGTAATTCACCACATAAATAGAAGCAAAAAAAAAAGACCATATGATCCTCTCAATCAATGCAGGAAAAGCATTCAACAAAATTCAGCACCATTTTATGATAACAATGCTTAACAAAATAGGCATAGATAGGAATTACCTAAAAATGATACAACTCATATATGACAAACCCACATTAAACACCATACTGAATGGAGAAAAATTTAAAGCATTCTCACTTAGGAGTGGAATAAGACCAGGTTGCCCTCTGTTACCAATTGTATTCAGCATAGTGCTATAAGTCCTATCCAGAGCAATCAGACAAGAGAAGAAAATCAAGGACATCCAAACAGGGGCAGAAGAGGTCAAACTTTTACTCTTTTCTGATGATATGATCTTATATTTAGAAAACCCCAAACATTCTACCATGAGACTACTGGAATTGATAAACAAATTCAGCAAAGTCTCAGGTTACAAAATCAATATACACAAGTCAGTAGCATTCCTATATGCCAGCAACAGTCAAACTGAGAACCAAATCAAAGACTCAATACCTTTCACATAGCAACAAAGAAAATAAAATACCTAGGAATATGTTTAACTAAGGAGTTAAAAGACCTCCACAGGGACAACTATGAGACACTGAGGATGGAAATAGCAGAGGATGTAAACTGGTGGAAAACCATACCATTATAAAAACAACATTTTTAAAATGTTTATACTACCCAAAGTGATCTACAGATACAATGCAATCCTTATTAAAATGCTAATGTAATTTTTGACAGATCTAGAAATAATAATTCTATGCTTCATGTGGAACCAGAGAAGACCCCATATAGTAAAAGCAATCTTAAGCAAAAAGGACAAATTGGCAGGCATCAATTTACCATACTTCAAACTATACTACAAGGCTATAGTAACTAAAACTGCATGGTTCTGGTGCAAGAGCAGAGACGTAGACCAATGGAACAGAACTGAGGATCCAGGTATAAAACCATCCTTCTATAGCCATCTCATCTTTGACAAAGAAGACAAAAACATACACTGGGGAAAAGAATCCTTTTTCAGCAATTAGTGCTGGGAAAATTGGATTGCCACATGTAGAGGACCAAAACAGGTTGTGCACCTTTCACCTTTTACAAAAATCAACTCATGGTGGATAACAGATTTAAACCTAAGGCATGAGACTACAAGAATTCTAAAAGAAAATGTTGGAAAAACTCTTATAGACATTGGCCTAGGCAAAGAATTTATGAAGAAGACCCCAAAGGCAATCACTGCAACAACAAAAATAAATAAATGGGACCTGATCAAATTAAAAATATTCCACACAGCCATGGTGATTTCATCTTAACAGAAATTGAGGAAAAGAAACTGAATATGCCAGGATTTTGAGTCTAACTTCAAAATGACTTCTGATTAATGTATTAGTTGGAAGTAGAATCCCATTGGTCTATAAATTCTTTTTACGATTAGCATGTTGTTTTAATTTTTATGTTTTTCAGTGTAAGTATTACCATTAGAGACATACATATAAGGTGTAGAAGTGATATTAATGAAGAGACATTTGAATTTGCTTCACAGAAGATAAGCACTATTAAATTCAATTAAGACACGAAACGTTATTCCATAGAACATATAAGTACCTATTTCACAAACAAAAAATTTTGTCAAAAAACTGTAGAAACTTAAGTGCTCAAACAGAGGTAGAAAAAAAGATATATAGAGTTTTTTTTAATTCTTTGAAAGAAAAATAGTAAGAAGGGAAGGAGGAAGGATGGAGGGAGGGAGGGGAAGCAAGGAAGATTGAGATTCTTTCAAAGGAAGATCTAACTTTTTGAATAAATTTGACTATATTATATTAAGACAAATAATAGGTTTTGAAAGTAGAAATTAAAGATTGAATGGGAGGGCAGGAATTTGTGCTTGAAGGAAAACAGATTATTTTCTTCTTTTTCCTCTGCGACTTCCACCTCTTTTTCCCATATCATGATTACTGCCAGATTGTAAATTGTTAGCTGTTAAAGTTTCTTAAATCTTCATTTACCAATTCCTCTGTTCTGTATGGTTATGTTTTAGGGGTTAGAATTTTTGGGAAGTAATCTCTTGGGAGACTTGGAAGGTGGAAGTTAGGCAAGGCTTTTACTCATAGAAGGTCATGGAGGCCAAATAAATGGTCAAACTTGAGGTTGACAGCAGCTTCTAAGACTTCTTGGTGAGCAAACACTTTGTTGTTGCTGACTGAGACAGTTAGTGCAAGCACTGACAGACTGAAGAATTGCATTAGTTTGCTCATGAACTTTTGAGAACCACACCCTTCAGTGCCTCAAGCTGAGTTTCTCAATAGACCTTCACATGCAACCTTCCAGAGAGACCTTCCTTTCCCTAGCTCTCTCTACATTCATTTTTGCCCTAAATTTTATAATATACCGTGTTATTTCCATTAATATTGAAAGTAGCCCTATTTTCCTGACCAAATTCAGAGTGATATAATTATCTAGGATGACAAGTAGCTCATTTTTCCAGATTATGCATTCCTTTAAATGAAAGCCTCAGTTCTGGGGAAAAATCACTGCAGGGAAGAAAGGAGTAAACAGGGAAACACTGCAGTCTAACTTTCCCACCTATTTGAATCTATCATGTCCCTCCAGTTATTTCTTACTGAAATTTCAGTGCTTTGGGTCAAGTAAAAATGTACACTTATTCATGTACACTTTTTACAATTTCTAGTTAACATATAACCTTTTCTTGACTCAATCAAGACCTTTTGCTCTATCATTCTTTTTATTGGGCTTTTTTTCATATCAGTAACAACAATCTCTTCAGCAAGCCACATTTCAGGTTAGAATTTCAAAAATAACTCACTTCTATTATTTTAACAATAGATTCAAGTTGCTTCACCTGAAAACTATAGAACAGAACCTTTCAGTATTGCTGCCAAATTATATATAAGACAAAATTAATTTAGGAAACTTAATGATAATCTGAACACTATTAAACTGTATTCTTGTCTAGAACAATGAATAGTTATTATAAATTACTCTAATTGTATTGTTTTATATGGATAAAATGAGCAGTTTCAGAGTCATAAAGCTGAGCTTCATCCTCTTCCAGCCAGAGGTTTGCATTTTCAAAAGTACCTTACTAGCTAATGGATGATAGGGATGCTAACACTTTCAGGTATTAAAAGTCAAGAAAAAAAAAAAAAAGAGAAGAAAGAATCTGGACTTCAGCTTGGTTTAGGGAAAGGAAGTCCTTCCATAAAGTTGCAGTTGTCTCCCCTAAATAAATTTTAAGTTTCCAATAGATCATGCTCCATCTCAGGTCCCCAAATGGTTTTGGTTAGGATAGCACGAGGTGGAAAAGTAGAAAGGAGGTTTGTTGCAGAAAGATAAAAAGAGAAATTTCCACATGTATGCAGATATTACATGGGGAAGAGCACCAAGGAATATTATTTCAGAAGAAACTTCTATTCAAAAGAAATGTTAGCCCAAATCTCTGAAAGAGATTGTTTTGAAATCTGAGACCTAAGCCAATTCTAAGCACCCTCCCTGCGAACATTACAAAAAAATTAAGGACAACATATCAGTTAGTCACACTTTAATTTGGATCAATTTAATCTGTTGCTTTCTTTAGACCAAGGTCATCTACACTGAGAAATTAGGGACTTTTTATACAATTGGTTAAGGTGAGGAAAATCTATGAGAAAATTAAATGCCTCTATATCTATATCTGTCAGTAAGTTACTCTTAACAACGTTACTGAGATAAATTCACATACTATACAATTCAGCCATTTAAAGTGAGAAATTAAATGACTATAAGTACATTCACAGCATTATGTATCTATCACCATAATCAATTTTAGAACATTTTTTTACCTCCTGAAAGGAAGCCCACATCCCTTAGCCATCACCCCCTAATCTCTCCATTTTTCCCAGTTCTAAGCCATCGCTAATATACTTTATGTCTTTATGGATTTGCTTATTATGGACACTTTACATAAACAGATAATGTATTATATGGTTTTTCTTTCTGACTTCTTTCATTTAGTATATTTTCAAAGGTTATCTATGTTATAGCATATATCAGTATTTTATTTCTTTTGATAGCTCAATAATATTCAATTTATGGATATACTTCATTTGTTTATTCTTTTACAAGTTCATAAACATTTGAGATCACATATTTTTGGACCGGAAAATAAAGGAAGTCTGTACAAGCTAAATTACCAAATGGGAGCATTGGACTTATAAGGGAGAAGAGGACAAAAAATCCTTGGTGGTAGAGCAGCCACTACAAGCAGAGAAAACATAACAGAACATCTGGGATGGCAATATGAACAAAACACCAGGATGGATGGTAGTGCTCATATTTTTAAATATATGTGTGCTCCTGCTTTGGTATGAATGCTGGTGTCCCCCAAAATCCATATATTATAACTTAATACTCAATGTAATTTTATTAATATTAACGGGTGAGGCCTTTGGGGAAGTGATTAAGTCATGAGGGTTCTACACTCATGAATGGGATTGTGCCATTACAAAATATATTAAAAGGAGCTGCCTCTCTGTTCTGCCATGTGAGGACCCAGAAAGAAGATGCCATCTTGGAAGCAGAGCACAAGCCCTCATGACACACCAAATCTGCAGGCACTTTGACCTGGGACTTCCCAGCCTCCAGAACTGTGACAAATAAATTACTATTATTTATAAATTACTCAGTATAAGGTATCCTGAAGTTACTTCAAAAACATTCAGTAATTATAGTTTAAGAATGCATTTATTTAAAAAAAATACTTGCCACCTTTTTTGTGAATGAAGATAAGACATGATTCTTTCTGAATATTAAGAGCAAGGTAAAAAAGATGCTTTTGATTAAAAATGGTTTTTTTGCACAAATTCCTGGGATGCTTCCTTTCTTAGAGAGAGAGTATACTTATTGATTATAATCTGCATTTGTCTTCTCCATATAATTTCATGTCTTTGTTGCCATTTTGAGATACAATATTAATAAATTTTTCAAAGTATATTAAATGAAAGTCCCAGAATCCATTTCTATCAAGGAGATATAAGACTTAGGGCTTCATTTTAAATTAAGGGCAGGTTCTTAATTTGAGGTAAAGATCTTAATTGATCCATCTGAATTAGCTTGTTTTTAGATCATTTTATTTTTAATACTAACGAAACTTGATTATAGAATTTGAAGGAAATTAAATTTGATTTCATGACTTCACTTGTGTTGTCCATGTTGTGCTTCTTATTGATTTTCCTCACACAACACTATCCTGTGATGCCACGCTGCTACCTGGTTTTCTTGGCTTTTCTATTTCAGGGTCCTACTCAGATACACCCTTTCCTTACAGTATAATGCACTGTGGGATGTTTTTCAATATCTTCTTCATACCAACATTTTTCTCATCCCACATCATATTTCCTTATAATCCTATTTTCTTTTAGTTGAACAGCAATCTGAGAAGCTAATCAATTCCAGATTGTTAGTGTGAGATGGAGCAGGAACCCTTCTTAGGGTCCTACTGGGACCTGTAAGCATGGACATAAAAGAAAATCTTGAGTATCTTCAGGGAAGTTTCAGGTACCTAGCCAGTCTTGAAAACTGAATAGGAATAGCAATGGCCCTCCAAGCAAGACAGAATCGGGAAGTATTTTTATTTCCTATGGAAACTAAAATATGGCATCTTAACATATGTCTTGAGTTGTTGCCCAGAAACCCCCACCTGATGGGAAATGCAGATAAGGGGGAACTGAAAAATTGAACACTGACTATAATTCTTTGTTCTAAATTTCTCCCTGTGGGGCCTGGAGCGACTCATACTCATCTTAACATTTCTTTCTGCTAATCCAAGAATCCCTGAATCCACCTATAACCCATAGGCCCCCACTTCAGGATATCCCACCTTTTGGGGGCAGGCCAATGTATAATCTCCACATATTGATTTACAATTTTGTCCACCTGAAATATACCCCTGCCTTTAAAAACCCTGGCTTGTAAGCCATCAGGAAATTCAGGTCTTAAGTGTTAGCTGCACATTCTTCTTGCATGGAGCCACGAAATAAAAATGATTCTTTTTCCCACTACATCTCTAGCCCTCATTGTCTGGCTTTGTTACTCTAGGCGAGAGGACCCAGTTTCATTTGGTAACAAGTCAACACACGTTTATTCACCAAGTAAAAAACTGAAGGATTAGCAGTTGAAAAAAATTCAGAAAGATGCTTAGTTTTTACTACTTCATGATCATTACTATCAAAATTCTTTTCTGAACAATCAGCATTTTCTGCAGGAATATCACATTTCAGCTAGGATTTTCTTTTTGTTAAGAGAATGGAGCTCTCACTAAAATCTCATTCTGAGCATCTGAGCATTAAGTATTAGAATATCCTTTGTATTTATGTGGTACCAGATTTTCAGATTTTAATGAAAATAATGATTAAGTCTCTGTTTTCAAACCATTTTGATGATTTCGTTGCCTAGGAATTATGTGTGTGTGTGTGTGTGTGTGTGTGTGTGTGTGTGTGTGTATTCAACCCTCTCTCCTGCCTTAATGTCAAAACATTTTGATTGGATAACATATCAATTGAATAATGAGCCAAGATGTTGAATGTCAAAAAAGTTCTCATGCAATAGAGTTACTTACTTTCAAGCATCAATATCTCTTCCACCATTAAATAGCAATGGAATAAGCACTTCATGGAATCACCGTTCAGTATGTAAAAAATCAAACAAACCCTGTATCTAACATGCTTTGCTTGTGTTTTTGTTTGTTTTTAACTAAAAAAAGGTAATTTTTCTTCAGCATAATTGGTTGAGTTTTCCCCATGTTTAGAAAATACTATAAAGAATTGTCTTATTTTTAGCTTTCCATTTTAAAGGTTGTTCAAGAACAGATTTTAAAGTTGGGGAAAATGTTGAGGGGTGGAAAAAAAACTTTTTCACCTACCCATCTGAAATTCCTTTTTTGGGAACCTGCAAATCAAACTGACAAAAGACAGATTAACAAGAGAATAGAAAACAGATGTTTAATAACATGTGCATTGATTGAACATACACACAAGAGTACTCAGTGATGAGTAACTCAGAAGGGTGGTTAGAGCTTGAGCTTATATGGCATTTTAGGAAACAATACTAATTTTGTATAGAGGGACAAGATAATAGAAAAGGACTTTGAGCTTCTGGGGATGGTAAATTGTGAGAATGCACATATATGAAGGAACTAAATGTCGGCTGTTTTAGAAAGGTTTGTTATGTAGATTTCCCTGATGCTGTCTCTGGTTTCCAGATAAGTTTCTAGTATTGTCTCTGGTGATTAGCTTCTGTCCCTCCTTGTAGAGAGGGGTGCTGAACACCTTTACATCTTTATATCCTGCTTTTATGGAAATGGAAAACAGTAGAAACTTTTTCTCATATTTGCTTCTTCTCGATTATCTTCAGCTCAAAATAATGTAACAGAGATAAAGGTCTGAAAAAGGACAAAATGTTTTACACATTGTCTCTTTAAAACCCTCCACACTTTTTGGGAATTAAAACCTGCATTCCTGCACAGGGCCAGTAATCAAAGGGGCAGGAAAATGTTCTTTGCTTTTTATTTTCTACTATCTCAAACCACAGAAGGTGGCTCAACAGAATTGTCTGGACAAAGGTCACTAGATCTTCTTCACCGGAGATAAGGTTGACTGAAACCACCAACTATAGTTAAACAATAATAGCCCAAAGCTAGGATACGTGAAACTGCTCACGTAGACCCAAACCCAACTACCAATACCCCCAGCCTTTAAAAAGCCCTGTATTTCTGCTTAAAACAAGGATAGTGGTCTTTTGAAATGCTAGTCTGCCACCCTCCTCATTTGCCAGCAAATTAATAAGCTTCTCTTTCATTTACCTCAAACCACTTGTCCTTATTCTTCCTTCTCACTGTTTTGGCCTCCGGGACAAGTACCAAACTTTCAGTAACAATATGTGCCAAAGTGGTATATTTTGGAGTGGCATATTCCGCTACCCTTCAGTACTTTAGCTTGATTCTGTTGAAATCATTGTTATTATTTTTGCTTATTTTTGTTTCTTATTTCATTCATTTGAGTCTCTTTTATGACATGTAAATTACCCGAAAAGAAACTAAAGTATACCATAAATATATATAATCCATGTATTTAGAGGACTACTTTAATCGTCCCTTTTTTTTTAGTAGATACAGTAGTAGAGAGATTCAGAAATGCATATCAATGTACTATAAACTATACTAAATTCCTAAGTTTAATTTCCAGATGCACTATAGTTAAAGACATAATCAGGCATATAGATAATCAATATTTTCTTCAATCTCCAGCATTAAAATGAAACACTTTAGTCAATGGTATGAAATACAAATCTCTGCAAAACTATAAAAAAATGCCAATAAGCCCCAGGTCATAATAATCTTAAAGATAAAAGATGTTAATCAAAGAAATAAATAAAGCTAAGAAGTAACAGTCAAAATTGATATTGTTTGATTTTTAGGAGGTTACTAAATCTATCTAAGCCTCAGCTTTCTTATCTGCAAAATAACCATAATGCCTTCTTCATAGAACTCATGTAATGATTAAGTTTATATATTTTTAATGTATAAGATTCAATATATTATGTATTATAATATGTGAATTAATAAAGTACCAAGGGCTATTGAGTTTTTAATAATTTAAAACCATGAAATAAAATAATGTAATTTCAAAAGTGAAAATACTGTGCCAATTTTCTAGTAGCCTATTGAATATAATAAGCCAAAAGCCATGGAAAAGAAAAAAATAAATAACAATCCAGAGTAAGAGGAAAATTATTTAAAATCATACTCACCTTAAAAACAGCTGAAAATTGTAAACTACTCAGAATCTGTCATGTAAAACCACAAATAACATCCAACTTGAGCACATGCTGACATTTTATAAAAATGGCCTAAATTTAAGTTTAATCCTCACTTTTTTTCCTTTTTTTATTTCAAAACTTTTAGTGGGTATAAGAGTTTTTTGTTACATGGATGAATTGTATTATGCTGAAGTCAGGGTTTTCAGTGAACCTGTCACCAGAACAGTGTACATTGTACCTGATAGATAGATTTATATATCTCACCCCCAATCCACCCTTCCCCTAAGAGTAGTTTTCAATGTCCATTACACCTCTTTATGACCATATGTATCACTAGTTTAGCTTCTAAGTATAAGTAAGAACATGTGGCATTTGTTTTTCCATTCCTGAGATACTTCATTTAGGATGATGATCTCCAGGACCATCCAAGTTGTTGCAGAAGACATTATTTCACTCCTTTTTATGGTTGAGTAGTAGTCTTTGGTGTGTGTGTATGTGTGTGTGTGTGTGTGTGTGTGTGTGTGTGTGTATATGTATATACACACAGATCACATTTTCTTCATCCACTTATGAATTGATGGGCACTTAGGTTGGTTTCATATCTTTGCAATTGTGAAATTTGCTGCAAGAAACATTCAGGTGTAGGTGTCTTTTTGATGTAAAGGCTTCTTTTCCTTTGGGTAGATACCAATATTTGGGATTGGTGAATTGAATGGAAAATCTACTTTTAGTTCTTTGAGGAAACTCCATACTGCTTTCCATAGCAGCTGTGCTAGATTATATTCCCACCAAATGTATACAACATCCCCTTTTCACCATATCCATGCCAGCATCTATTTATTTATTTTTTGACTCTTTAATAATGGCAATTCTGACAGGGGAAAGGTGGTATCTCATTGTGGTTTTAATTTGCATTTCCCTGATAGTTATTGATGTTGAGAATGTTTTCACAGGTTTGTTGGCCATTTATTTGTCATCTTTCGAGAGAGATCTGTTCATATCTTTTGCTCACTTTTTGATTGGGTTAATTCTTTTTTTCCTTGCTGATTTGTTTGAATTCTTTGTAGAGGCTGGATATCAGCCCTTTGTCAGATGTACAGTTTGAAAATATTTTCTACCATTCTGTAGGTTGTCTATTTGCTCTGTTAATTATTTATTTTTCTGTGCAGAAACTTTTTAGATTAATTAAGTCCCATTTATTTATTGTTGTATTATAATTGCCATATTTGCCTTTGGGGTCTTAATTATAAATTATTTGCCTGGGCCAATGTCTATAAGAGTTTTTTTTCTACATATTCTTCTTGAATTTTTACGATTTCAGGTCTTACATTTAAATCTTCAATTAATCTTGAGTTAATTTTTACATACCATGAGAAATAGGTATGCAGTCTCATTCTTCTCCGTGTCACTATCCCATTTTCCCTGCACCATTTATTGAGTAGGGTGACCTTTACCTAGTGTATGTTTTTGTCTGCTTTGTTGAAAATCAGCTGGAAATATCTATTTGGTTTTATTTCTGGTATCTCTGTTTGTTCCATTGGTCTATGTGTTTACTTTTATGCCAGTATCCTGCTGTTTTGGTTACTGCAGTACTTTAAATTATACTACAAGGCAAACCAAAGTTCGCCTTGTAGTATAATTTGAAGTCAGGTCATGTGATGCCTCCAGATTTGTTCTTTTTGCTTAACATTGTTTTGGCTATTTAGGATCTTTTTTGGTTCCATATGAAGTTAAGGATTATTTTTTCTAGATCAGTGAAAAAAGACATTGCAATTTTTATGGGAGATCTGTTGAATGACTAAATCACTTTGGGCAGTATGGACATTTTAATAATGTTGATTCTTCTAATACGTGAACATGATATATTTTTCCATTTGTTGTGTCATCTATGTCTCCTTTAATCAAGTTTTATAGTTCTCCTTGTAGAGATCTTTCACTGTTTTAGTTAAGTATACTAGTAGGTGTTAGGTTTGGTCCAGGCGGGAACTTAAAAAGTATATATATGATAGAATGCAGTTAATGGAAAACTGAGGTTTGTGAAACAATAGCTACAGGAGTCTGGAGAGTCCCCGGAGGTTGTAAAATCTAACAGACAGCTGCGGCATTCCTATTCCCCCTGATAAGGATGGAACTACACCCCTCCCTTATCTCTACAGGATGGGACTGAACCAGGGATCCCAGAAATTGGTTGTTTAAAAAAAAAAAATTTATTGTAGCGGCTGTTCTGGCCCAGGTACTCACTGCTCCCTAAGAAATTCTCTATAAAACCCAAGGCTGTCCCCGCCCTCAGAGTGGACTCTTTTTTGCCTCCACCCATCTGCACCCAGATGCTCAAAATAAACAGCATTTTGCTACACATGAGGCTTCGTGTGTGTCCCTCTCTCGGCTCTGGACCTAACAGTAGGTATTTTATTTTCTTTGTAACTACTGTAAATGATATTGAGTTCTTGACTCTTGACTGTTTTTGGTATATAAGGATGCTATTGATTTTCTGTACATTAATTTTGTAACCTGAGACTTTACTTAATTTATTTAGCAAATCTAAAAGTCTTTTGGTGGGGTCTGTAGGGATTTGTAGTTATAAAATCATATTGTCGGCAAACAGGGACAGATTGACTTCCTCTTTCCCAGTTTGGATGCCCTTTATTTCTTTCTCTTGCCTGATTGCTCTGGCTAGGATTTCCAGTAATTAAGTTGAATAGAAGTGGTGACAGTGGACATCCTTGTCTTCTTTCACACACATATTCCAATAACCACCATTTGATAATTTTTTTCAAACTATACTTGGAAAGTACTAAATAACTTTATGGAAATTCCACCGTGTTTTTATTCATATAGACTAGAGGAAAGTTACCTAAAGAATTGCCCCAGTGCTTGTCTATGTGTTCAAATGGAACATTTTTAGTTTCATCTATAATTCATTTTCAATTTTTTGTAGGATTCGCAATGTTTTTTTT
>RJWJ010005232.1:0-43821 GCA_004363605.1 Indri indri | reverse complement strand
GCAATGTTTTTTAGAACCATGATTTTAATGAATATCTATATGCAAAATAATATTAGAAGTTGCTTGCAAATGCAAACATCATTTTACCTGTTGGGACTATTCCACATTGCAGAAGAATCTATTGTGAATGAATTGTGAATCATTTTTTACATAAAATAATAACCAGGAAAATTGTATTCATAATATTTGCTGTCTATATAGATTTGATATTAGATTTGACAATAAAAAAGATGAATAAAATCTGAATAATAAAAAGAAGTCCCACTTAATTGCTTACTGTTTTGTATAATTGTTTAAGTTTTGGCAACAGGATATCCTTATAATAGTTCCAATAAATTCAGTAAAAAAATTGATAAGTCTAAATATCTTATTCAAAGGAAATAATTAAATATTTTTTCTTCCCTATTGGCTATTATTGCTTTGTTTTCTAATATCTCATTTCCTAACTCTTCTTATAAACTTTCTGATCTACAAAATTAATGATATTTTATCTATTCTCAGAGTATCCACCATTCTAGGGTTAAAATTGCAAACTTTTAACAAAGTTCTGATTGACTGCTGTCTCTAATATTGTGGTACAGAAAATTATATCCCTAATATGGTCCTGTGGCATGCTGAGTGTTTTGAATTAGAGAAAACTGAATGGCTTTGGAAATAAGCCTCAGACCAAGGTCTCATTCTGACCTTCCCATCTCCCCATGTTTCTGATCCTCTGTTTCCCAATGCACCAGTAGGGACTCTCTCTTTAATTTCCTTATATGACCATGAAAATTTCTTTACAAAAGAAATTCAATTGTCTTAAAATATTTTCCTTAGAAATCTCCTCAAATAATCAGGAAATATTATCCAAAGGAGAAGAGAAGAGACTGGGAGTCACCACCATGTCTAGACAAACTTTTCATCCATTCGTCTGAGGTCAGCTCTGAGAGATTACCTGGGAGATTTTATCTGCATAACAAGACAACCTTTGTTCACAGTGAAATTCCACTCCTCACATTACCATCACCTCCCCCAGAACTCAGAGGAACTTTGTCCCAGGCCATTTTCCTTTTGGCTCATTCTTTTCCCCTGAAAATAATTTAGTCCTACATGCTCCATCACCCTTTC
Source organism: Indri indri (assembly GCA_004363605.1). Lineage (NCBI taxonomy): Eukaryota > Metazoa > Chordata > Mammalia > Primates > Indriidae > Indri > Indri indri. Next base: position 42,714 of record RJWJ010005232.1, on the reverse strand, counting down.
CACTTTGAAAAAGAGTAAGTAAGCATCTGGACCTCACTGGGTTATTGGGTAATCCTTCTTCTGTGATTCCCCTGTGCTTATGCCCATTAATATATTTTGTATCCTTTTTTTTCTCATATTAATCTGCCTTTCATCAGTTCATTTTCAGTAAACCTTTTAGAGGCCACAGAGGAAGATTTCCCTCCTCAACTCTGTACTAAATACAGACACTATAGTGGTATAACCAAAGTTAGAAAAGGATTCTCTACCTAAAAGAAAAGAACAGAAAACAACAAACAAAAACAAAAAGAAATAAAAACATTTAGTTTTTTAGCTTAAGCCAAGACATGCCATATGAAAATAAGTGATTGAATTATCACTAATATTATTTTTAATAATATTGATGATAATAGAAATTAAAATAATCTGCAGGAGGGCAGAAAACTTTTTTTATGAAAAAAAGCACGTTACATTTTGTATAAAATTCTAAATGTTAAAGATCGAATCTGGTTAATATTAGCTAATTTCAAAACTAATTAGACAAAATCAAACAAATCAACAAACAAACAAAATGTAAAAAACAGAGCACAAGGTGTACTCAGTTTGGCAGCATATATAATAAAATTGGAACTGGCCTAGGGATGAACTGCTGCTCAGTTCACTTTGACATTGCCTGCAGAATTTCCATTAATTCTGTCTGTTTTGGTTGATTTCTTGGCAAACAGACACGTGAGCAGCTTTCCTATGTTACACTAGTTATAGCCTAATTTCACACTACTGTCCTATTTGTACACTGTATGAATAAAATAAAGATGAATGTAGATTCTGATTGAGATAATTTTTTTTTAGGATTTTATTCTGGAATGAGAATGCCTGGGACTTTCAATCCTGTTTGTTTTGTTAGCCTCTCTGATTGATTTGAATCTTGGATATTTTGTTTTGCTAATCATCACAGAGTTTTAATTTTGTATGGTAGAACAGACTTTGTTCTGCTTTCCACATTTATTAAGCTATTCATTTTTATTCAGAAACTGAAACACTTGCTTGATGACTGTCTTATCCCAACTCCATGTTTAATGCGCACCGTCTTCAACAATTTTGACCTGGGTATGTTAGAAAATGTGAAGTCAATAATTATTAGACCTCAGCTCCTCTGTTGTAAACTCTTATCTCATCTCAAATATAACATAAAATTCATGATACTTTCATTCTAATTAATGTGCCTATAGGAGAGAATATCCTTCAAAGTAATATCTTTACTTTCTCAGATTAATCTTCACTTTGATGTTGTGCACAAAAAGATAAATTTACATACGAAAGTGTAGGATTAGTCTGTGCTATGCTTTTCTCATTTACAAAATAAATAAGTTGGGCAATATGAGTCCTAAGATGTTTGTAGGTCTAGGATTTATTAAGACTGTCATTCCCACAAAGATTAAATAAAAATAAAATCATATTTTGTATTTAATTTCTCATATAAATTTTCAATGAAATATCAAAACTACCACTCAAAATTCTGCCAAAGTTTTAGGCTAAAAAGTTTCTTCTCATTTGTGTATGAGAGCTTTTCAGTATATCTTTCATACTTTGTGCATTGGTTTCTCATTACATTTTCTCAGCTCATGTATAGATAATAATGACTTTTGTGTTAAAATCTACACTATACCATTTAGAATGTGGTAAATATTTATTTTTATTATTTTCTAATTGTTTCAAATTTTAATATCTTTATCTGGATTGTACCATTTTGCTCAAGGACAACATTTATCACTTAATAGACTCTCAAGAATTTTGGCAAATTAATAAATTAAGTACGTTTATTATACCACACAGTGCCTCACATAGGTACTCAATAAATACTTGCTGATTGACAAACTGATAAAAGGTAAATTATATTCTTAAGGATGCACACATTATTTGAGTTTTTAGATATTATTACATCCTTGTATCATTTGAAAACAGTGTTCTAAAGTGCTTTCTGAGGAAATATTGGCTCTTAATTGTGTTTTGCAATGGCTATAAATGTCAGAAGTAAACTAGGATGAGCTAAAAAAAACTCTTCTAGTTTACAATGTAAAGACAGCTATCAAATTTACCATCAAATAAAGTGCAGTTCTCAGACGGTTATTTATTCTATTTCTTTAATCTCTCTTTTCTTCTACTCCATTTTTTCTTGTGATTTCTCTTTTAGTGTAAAGAGGAATTATAAATCGGAGGGGTCATTTTATGTTTCATCGAAAATCAAGAATGTTATTTCTAAGACTACGTTTCCAAGTCATCTATTGTCCCACTATCCTCATTAGTGGTAAAGGGAATTCTGTGTAAGTAGCTCAATATATTAAAACCAAAAATTTGTGGAAGGCAGACTTCAAAAATTGCTGGTACTGACACTTCCAATTTGAGACTAATATGGGTAAATTTTATTCTAATGAAACATATTATGAGGAACTGATTAAACTCATTGCAAAATATCCCCCTAATATGGAAAACTCGGTGATGACACTACTACTAAAGATGGCATGATATGGCCACAGAAGCCTTAGAAATAGTAGGAGAAAAGAGGCCAAATTGTCATACAGAGACAGAATAATCCATTTTGATGCTCAGTAGTGTATGTAAATTCATGTGTCAGAAGCATAATCCCCAATGTAACACTGTTCAGAGGTGGAGCTGAATGAGAGGTGTTTGTGAATGGAATAATGCTCCTCTAAGAGGGGCTTGTGGGAGTAGGTTCACTCTCTTTTGCTCTTCTGCCATGGAAGAAACAGCACACTTCTCCTCTGCAGAATGCATCATTCAAAGTGCCATCCTGGAAAAGGAGGCTGGTCCCTTACCATGTACCAAACATTCCAGCTTATTGAACTTAAACTTTTCAACCTCCAGAAAAGTAAGAAATGTCTATTTTTTATAAATTACCAAGTATCAGGTATTTCAGTATAATGGCAAAAAACAGACTATGACAGTATTGTAAAAGCATGAGGAACTCTGTGATAACTTAAAGGGATGACTTGAGCAAAAGTAGGAAAGTCAGATATTCAAAACAGATATGCAACTATCAGACCATGCTCAAAACAAAGCAAGAGGATGTAGGCCTGTTCTGTCTAATAGGCAGTATAGAGAACCCACAATAGTTGTTAATTATGAAGCACTAACTCTGACTTAAGATTTATTATTGTAGTAAACAGGTTCCAAACTCATCAACTCTCCAAATTTATACCATGAAAGTCTCTGTGCATGACCCCCTTTATGGTAATGGAAATATCATTATTACACTGTTCATGGAAATATATCATAACTTACTATTTTATTTGAGTACTTCCCAGTATACACAATGATAATATAAATAATTTCTCCAACAGAAAATATCTGTGTCTGCCTCTTCCATTTATTCTGATTGGTTTTCACAGACATTCATGATTTTCCCTATTTGTGTAATTGAATCTTGCAGCCAATACTTTCAAAATGATTCTGGCAATTGAGCTGATTTGAGATCAGTTCTATCTCTCCCATTTATGCTTATAATCACCATTATAATTTGTATTTTTTTCCTAATTATTTAATATTAAAATTTTCATTGCCCCCTCATATCTGTAAAACTCTAATGGTAAGGAACACATCTAACACTTTCAATGTATTAACATGGTGTCATCTCTTACATTATGTACACACAGGCATCAAAAATAATTTTTAACATGAAAAAGATTGAATATAGTACTTTCTATTAATTCTACATCACGGTACACAAAGATTTGATAGATAGGTAAAACTTTGCTGTAATCAAAATAGATTTTTACATAAAATTGTACACTGTGCAAAATGTTTCTTTCTTATTTTTTTTAAATTTCAGAATATGATGAGGGTACAATGTTCTCATTATGTAAATTGGTCTTGTACCATTTGAGTCGAATTTATAAGAGTCCCATCTCCCAGATAGTGTGCATTGCACACGCTAGGTGTGAATTTACCCATCCCTTTCTCCTCCCTTCCACTTGCTTGATTGCTGATGAAGGTTATTTCCATATGTACACATAGGTGTTGATCAATTAGTTACAATTTTATGGTGAGTACATGTGGTGTTTTCCCATTATTGTGGTACTTCACTTAGAAGAATGGGCTCCAGCTCCATCCAGGATGATATGAGAGGTATTAGTTCAACGTTATTTTTATTTCTGCATATTATGGGGGTACAAATGTTTAGGTTGCATTGCCCTTGCCCCCCGCCCCCTGAGCTTCAAGCGTGTCCATCCCCCAGATGGTGCCCATCACACTCATTATGTATGTATATACCCATCCCCTCCTTCCCCCTCCCATCTGCTTGATGCCCGATAAATATTATTCCTATATGTGCACTTAGGCGTTGATCAATGAAACCAGTATACTGGTGAATACATGTGGTGCTTATTTTTCCATTCTTGGGATGCTTCGCTTGGTAGAATGGGTTCCAGCTCTATCCAGGAAAATACAAGAGGTGCTATATCACCATTGTTTCTTATAGCTGAATAATACTCCATGGTATACATATACCACATTTTATTAATCCACTCATGTCTTGATGGGCACTTGGGTTGTTTCCACATCTTTGCAATTGAGAATTGTGCCACTATAAACATTCAAGCGCAGATGTCTTTTTTATAGAATGTCTTTTGTTCTTTTGGGTAGACGCCCAGTAATGGGATTGCTGGATCAAATGGTAGATCTACTTGTACCTCTTTGAGGTACCTCCATATTGCTTTCCACAGAGGTTGCACTAGTGTGCAGTCCCACCAGAAGTGTATGAGTGTTCCTGTCTCTTGGCATCCATGCCAACATTTAATGTTTTATGACTTTTTGATAAAGGCCATTCTCACTGGAGATAAATGATATCTCACTGTGGTTTTGATTTGCATTTCCCTGACGATTAGAGATGTTGAGCATTTTTTCATAAGTTTCTTGGCCATTATTATGGTTAAGTAGTATTCCATGGTATACATATACCACATTTTCTTAATCCACTCATGTATTGATGGACACTTGGGTTATTTCCACATAAATTCAATAGTGAATTGTGATGTTATGAACATTCAAGGGCACATGTCTTTTTTATAGAATGTCATTTTTTTTTTAATTTTGGGTAAATACCCAGTAATGGGATTCATGGATCAAATGGTAGTTCTACTTTTAGTTCTTTGAGGTATCTCCATACTATTTTCCATAGAGGTTGTACCAGTTTGCAGTCCCACCAGCAGTGTATGAGTGATCCCATCTCTCTGCATCCAAGCCAACATTTTTTGTTATGGGACCTTTTGATAAAAGCCATTCTTATTGAAGTAAATTGATATATCATTGTGGTTTTGATTTGTGTGTCAATGATGATTAGGGATGTTGAGCATTTTTTCATATGTTTGTTGGTCATTAGTCTACCTTCTTTTGAAAATCTCCTATTCATCTCCTTTGCCCATATTCTAATGGGGTTGCTTGATTTTTTTCTTGGTGATTTGCTTGAGTTCTTTATAGATTCTAGTTATCAGCCCTTTATTGGATATATAGCATGCAAATATTTTCTCCCATTTTGTGGGTGCCTATTTGCTCCAATGATTGTTTCATTCGCTGTGCAGAAGCTTTCTGATTAGATCAGGTCCCATTTATTTATTTTTGTTGTTGCTGTGATTGCCTTTGGGGTCTTGTGTACAAATTCTTTGCCTAGGGTGAAGTCCACAGTTTCTCCAACATTGTCTTCTAGAATTCATATGATTTCATGCATTAGGATTAAGTCTGTTGTCCATTGTAAGTTTATTTTTGTGAGTGGTGAAAGGTGCAGGCCCTGTTTCTGTCTGCCACATGTAGCTATCCAATTTTCCCAGCACCATTTATTGAATAGAGTTTCTTTTTTCCAGTCTATATTTTATCTGCTTTATCAAAGATCAGATGACAATATAAGGATAGTTTTATATCTGGGTTTTCTGTTATGTTCCATTGGTCTATGTCTGTGTTCTTGTGCCAATACCATACTGTTTTGATTACCATAGCCTTGTAGTATAATTTCAAGTCTGGTAAGTTGATGCCTACCAGTTTGTTCTGTATTGCATAAGTTTCCTTTGGCTATATGGCTCTGGTTTCATATGAGGCATAGAATTATTTTTTCTAGGTCAGCAAAAAATGATGTTGGGATTTTAATAGGCATTGCATTGAATCTGTAGATTACTTTGGTAGTATAAACATTTTAGCAATGTTAATTCTACCTATCCATGAGCATTTTTTTTATCTGTTTATGCCCTCTGCTATTTCCTTGCTCAGTGATTTGCAGTACTCCCTGTAGAGGCCTTTTACCTCCTTAGTGAAATATATCCCAAGGTATTTTGTTTTCTTTGTTGCTATAGTGAAAGCTATTGAGATTTTGATTTGGTTCTCAGCTTGACTATTGTTGGCATATATGAACGTTACAGATTTATGTACATTGATTTTGTAACCTGAGGCTTTGGTGAATTTATTTATCAATTCCAGTAGTCTCTTGGCAGAATTTTTGGGGATTTCTAGATATAAGAGCATATCATCAGCAAAGAGTGATAATTAGATCTCATCTGCTCTCATTTGGATAACTTGGATTTCCTTCTTTTGTATAATTGCTCTGGCTACTGCTTCAAGCACTATGTTTAATAGAAGTGGTGATAATTAGTAACCTTGTCTGGTTCCAGTTCTAAGTGGGAATGATTTCAATTTTTCCCCATTCAGTATGACGTTGGCTGTGGGTTTGTCATATATGGTTTTTATCAGTTTGAGGTCATTCCTATCTATGCCCATTTTTTTAAGCACTCTTATCATAAGAGGGTGCTGAATTTTGTCAAATGTTTTTTTGTGTCTATTAAGAGTATCGTATGGTCTTTGTTCTTGCTTTTATTTATGTGGTGAATTACATTTATAGATTTTTTTATGTTGAAACATCCTTGTATCTCTGGGTGAAACCCGCTTGGTCATGATGCATTATTTTTTTGATGAGCAGTTGACTTCAGTCCATTAGAATTTTATTGAGAATTTTTCATGTATATTCATAAGGGATATTGGTATGTAGTCTTATTTTTTTGTTGAATCTTTTCCTGGCTTTGTTATCAAGGTGATTTTGGCTTCATAAAACCTATTGAGAAGGATCCCTTCCTTCTCAGCGTTATGGAAGAATTTCTGCAGGCTAGGTACTAATTCTCCTTTGTAAGTCTGGTTAGTAAAATTCACGTGTGTAACCATCTGGTCAGGGACTTTTTCTTTTTCTTTTTCTTTTTTCTTTTATTTTTTTTTTTTGGAAAGCTTTTTAATTGCTCCTTAAAATTTGGTACATGATATTGGTCTGTCCAGAAATTCTATTTCTTCCTGATTGAGCCTAGGGAGGCTTTTTATTTGTAAGTGTTTGGCCATTTCCTCCACATTTTCAAGTTTATGTGCACATAGATTTTCATAGTATTCAGAGATGTTATTTTGTATTTTCATGGCTTCAGTTGTGATTTCTTCTTTTTCATTCTGGATTGAGGTTATTACAGTCTTTCTTTTCTGCTTCTGGTTAATATAGCAAAAGACCCATAAATTTTCCTTATCTTTCAGAAAACCAAGTTTTTGGTTTATTAATCTTCTGTATAGATTTTTTGTGATCTATTTCATTTATTTCTTTTCTGATCTTGGTTATTTATTTTCTTCTGCTAGGCTTGGGATTGGTTTGCTCATCCTTTTCCAGTTCCTTGAGATGTTTCATTGGATTGTTTATTTGTGATCTTTCTGTCTGTTGGATGTAGGCATTTATGGTTGTGAACTTTCCCCTCAGGATTGCTTTAGCGGTACTGCACAGATTTTGATATCTTTTGTCTCCTTTACAATTTAGTGCAAAGACTCTTTTTATTCCCATCTTAATTTCCTCTTTGGCACAACTATTTTCTGCAGTAGGTTGTTTTGTTTTCAAGACTTTTTGTAGAGATGCCTATATCTGTTGGCATTGATTTCTAATTTTATTCCACTGTGGTCTAAGAAGATGCATGGTATAATTTCCATTATTTTAAATTTGTTGAGACATGTTTTGCAGCCTAAGGTGTTACCAATCTTATAGAATGTTCCGTGAGCTGATGAGAATAATGTATATTCAGTGCTTTGGAAGTAGAATGTTCTGTAAATGCCTGTAGGCCCATTTGTTCTAGTTGTCTGTTTAACTCCATTCTTTCTTTGTTTAATTTTGTTTGGAACATCTGTCTTGTTCTGTCAGAGGGGTGTTGAAGTTTCTTACTGTAGTGTTATTGACATTTATCATTTTGTTTTGATCAAGTAGGGGTTTCTTTATGAATCTGGGCACACCTGTGTTAGGTATGTAAATATTTAGAATTGTTATGTCTTCTTGCTGAATTGCTCCCTTTGACATTATATAATGACCATTTTTGTCTTTCTTCACTTTTTTTTTATTTGAATCCTATGTTATCTGATATGAGAACTGCAACACTAGCTTTTTTTTAGGTTTCTATTTACATAGAATATTGTTTTCCACCCCTTCACCTTGAGTCCAAATGAGTCCTTGTGGGTTAGATGTGTTTCCTGGAGACAGCAAATACTTGGTTTCTATGTTCGTATTCATTAAGTTAGCTTATGTCTTTTCAGTGGAAAGTTCAAGCCATTCACATTTATTGACAGAGGTGATAAGTACGGTGGATCTCTGTTTATCCTATTGAATAGAACTTCATTGCTTTGTTTTATTTCTTGAGTTATTGTGGTTGCTGGGCTTAGACCTTTAGCTTTTGGGTGATTTTACACTGGTGGGTGTCTATTGCGCTAATTTGTGTATAATGCAGTTTTGAGTACTTCCTGCAGGTCAGGGGTCAAAGGACTGTTCCCCACCTCTGGGCCAAGCTGCCAGAGTGGGATTGAAGTAGCCCCTTTCAACCTGAAAATCTGCATGTGTAGCAAGGTTATCTGAAATCCACAATCTGGTAGTCTGGAGCAGGCCTCACTCCTTTCTACCCTCACCTATTCTGCTGTTTCTTCCAGGGCTCTGCTGGCAGGCAGGACCTCTAGCCAGCCAAGCTCCCTTGCAACTTTGATGCAGGCTGGGAGGTTTCCTACCTTGGATCCCGAAGGGTGGCCCTCCCATGGGAGTAAGGATGCCCCACGACCACACTACAGCCAGAAACCATAGTGCAATCTGCCCCTGATATGCCCCTGCGGGGACCCACACTTCACAAGACTAGTTCTCAAATATCCTTTCTGTGTCCCTGCAACACAATCGATACTTGGGGGTATGGGATCTGGCCTGTGGCTGTGGGCCCATCCTCAGGGCCCTGGAGATCAATCCCTGACTGTGCCAGGGAGATTAATGCTGGTCCCAAGTCACCCATGGGGCGCCTAAGGCAGTTCAATGACCCTCTGCCTCAGGGCTTGCCCCTCTCTGATGGGCCAGCTGGGCAAGCAGCACCAGGGATGGCTGGAGGGCAGGGAGCTCACAGTCCAAGCACCCCTCAGTTCACTGCGGAACCCTAAAAGGAAAGGACTGAGCCCTCCTCCTTGTGGAAGCCTCTGTGTTGTGGTTCAATTGTCTCTCTTGGCAACCACGGGTGGGGAAAGGGAAAGGGAGAGTAAAGGTCTAGGTAGAGGAATGTGTGCACACTGGTTGTCTCTGACCCTCTCTCTGGGAGGCAGTCCTCCCAAAATGACTGGGCTCTGGAGTCACACAGATCACCTGGGACCCAGCAGACCCCTGTGGCTCCTATAGTCTGGGCCAGAGTTGGGAAATGTCTATGTGGGGACAAACAAGAAGAAACCTTAGGAGTTGAAGCCAGCCCCTGAGTGGGACAATGGCACATGGTGGGTAGAGAAGGCATATGGTGCCTGCCATCTGGCCTTGGGTCTGTGGGGAGGGAGGTTCCCTGGGAGTCTGGGAACCTGAAGCCCTGTCCGCAAGAATCTCCCAGCTCACTGATGGTAGTGGTCTCAGTGCTCCTATAGGCAGAAGGTCTCTCCAGCAGCTCTGGAGCCCAAAAATTGTCGGAGATGCAAGAGAGGGAGAAACTAACCACACCACCTACCCTCTTGCCAGTCTCCGAGCTTCTCAGGGGTTAGTCTCCACCGATACCTTTCTCCTTCCTGTCCTGCTCCACAGCCTCTTCCCATGGAGTCACCTGTAGGTTTTGGCAGCCTTTCTTCAGACCCTCTTCTGATCTATGTTTATCTGTCTTCTTTTTTCTCTTTCATCTACAACTTGTCCTTCTTACTGAAATGCTCTGGCTGGTGGTGTCTCCAGTCTGCCATTTTTCACGATCCCATTAATTTTTTTTTTTGTATTAACAGGTACAATGCACACTATCTGGGTGATGGGCACACTTATAACTTTGACTCAAACTGCGCGAAAACAATCCATGTAACCAAAATGTTTGTACCTCTGTAATATTCTGAAATTAAAAAAATAAATAAATTGAAAGATTTTCTCTTCTTTACTCACCACAAATTTTGGTTAAATAATTAATTTCTTAGGCAATTACTCATAAAAATGTTAGAAAAAAATTTAGTTTATCCTTATATTTATCATGAATTACAAATAGGCAGAATTTAATGAGGATTTATTACAATAAAAAGAGTAAGTACATTTGATTGAAATCAAGAAATAGCAAGGAATTAAGGCAACTTCTATTCAAAGGATTAACCAATGCAATATCTTGAATCAAAAAGTAGTATTAAATATGCTTAAGTACAAATAACTGTTTTACTAAAGCCCTCTATTATGATTACTGGAGGAAATTCAATCCCTTAGGCACAGAGAAAAATGAAACTAATGTTCTATTATGTTAGATTTCCACAACCCAACATTTCAATTATGATGGCTTATATATCACTTTAAGATAAAAATTCCAAAACTAACATATTCTAAATCATTTCTACTATTGTTAGCAGAAACCCCTTTGAAACAAATTTTTCTGCAAGGTTTAATATTGTTGTATGCTCAATTGCCTAATTTCAGTGGAATAATGATCCCAAAGTAGCAAATATAAATGAGATTTAAGTAAAAATGTTCTGTTATGTAAAAAAGAGCAATGGAAAATCAATGCCACCACTAAATCAATGCCACACTAATAGCATTTTAATCATTATGTTCTCTGGGCACCCTATGACTGAAGTTTTGTAGCTTGTAGGTAAAAACTTTGCCTTACAATTTTGCTGGAAAATTCTTCTGAAAGAAATGTCATTTCAGTGAATTGGCTTTAAGTAACCTTGTGAGCCCATGATCAATTACAACATTTTATTTTTGAAAAAAATATTCACTTTTAAAGAATTCCAAAGAAATATTGGCCAAAGAACAGATTTTATAATAGCTATTAATAGAAGAAAATAGGTCTGATGATTAAAGGAAAAAAAACTAGACTTAAATCATCTTATTGGTTTAATCATTAATTTGATATATGTGACCAGCATGTTCATTTTAATATCTTTCATATCTATCTGTAGAATAAGAAGAACCCTTGCCCATTTAGGGGGTATTGGGGAATGTAAATACATGTCCGAAATGAGCCTAATGAGCACAGACATTTCCAAAATACAAGAGAAGTGCTGTTAAATGAGAAAACAATAAAATTCTGACCATTTAACTAATTGCATATGTATATGTACTTTTACTTGTTTCACTAAATAAATACAACCACATTTAAATATAGCACCATAAAAGACTTTAAAAGTGGTATATTAAAAAGCATGCTAAAAAAAATGCTACTGTAATTGTAATCCTAAGCCATGTCTATTCCAAAGGTTCTTGTCTAGTACTTTTTTGGAGAAATACAGTTAAATATCAGAGCTTTTTATTTCTTATGACTAGATAGAACATTACCTTTTATTATAAGACCCATACATAGATATCTTCTTGTATACATTGTAAAAAGATTTAGTAAAAACACAAATGTGTTTATAAAAATAATGGTTGACATAAGTAGTCTAAAGAGAGAAATGATGAGAGATGGCAGCAACAAAAATATATGTCTGTCAAAAATAACAGTGACAATAAAAATAAGGAAAATATATGCATGATACACACATACACACACACATATAACCCCTTAATGTGAAGCAAAGGTGTTGGTTACAGCTCAAGAATGAATTATGGAAGTCAAGAGAGTGGAAAGAAAAGGTGGAAAATATCCTTTGTTTTAAACTACATAGAAACGTTAGATCTCCATTAAAAACCTGAAGGAATGTGTGTTGCCTAGTGCTAGTCATAGTTCAGACTTTGGCCACAATTACCTTACAGGGTTGTTGCAAGAATCAAGTGAAATGAGAAATGTGCAAGTTCTTCATAAACAACAAAATGTTCTGTACATATATTATAGACATTATATTTTCAATATTCCAACTCAGTGAGACATTCCAATAGGGCATAGTGCAATCAAGCAAACAAACAAAACTCTAGTGCATGATGGAGAATATTATTTCTGTCTGTTAAATTCTTAGATTATTTTTCTTTGCGCTAAGCTTTCTCTAAAATCACTGGTTAGTTATCCTGGCTTTGAAAGAAGAACAAAGATGTTGACAATGTATTCTAACAAATACAGCTGCCCAATGTCTCAAACCTAGGCAATTCTCTAATGGAGAAGAATCTCTCTTTTGTCGATCCCCACATAAACCTATGTTGACCATACTAGTAAGAGATTAAATGAGCTGACCTCTTTATGAGGTGGAGGGAGAAAAAGGGGTGAAAAAGGAGATATAGCTGACTAAAACATAACAACATACATAATATTTTCCTATATGTAAAGACAAAGAATAGAAATAGTCCACACTGTGTCAGCAATGAATGCAATGTTAAGACCAATTTACAGATGGAAAAAATGAGACAGTGACAAAGAATCTTTTCCAATACCATATAACATGTATGTTACAGAGCCTGAATTTGACTTTGTAGTTATCTAATTTCAAACCAAAAAATTATTTACTACAACAGGAAGCTCATTGAAATAAGACCAGGAAGAATAGCTATGTAAGAATAGTTAAGATTATTTCTTTTAATTTGTAGATTATTTTTAGAGCAGTTTTAATTTTATAGATAAATTAATTGGAAAGCACAGAGTGTTTTCATATACCCAATCACCCAATTTTCCCTATTAACACCCTGTTTTAGTGTTGTACATTTGTTACAATTGATTAGCCAATGTTGATACATTATTATTAGCTAAAGTCCACAGTTTACATTAGTGTTCTCTCTTTGTATTGTACATGCTATGGGTTTTGACAAATATATAATATACAGATCCACTATTATAGTGCCATGCAGAATAGTTTCACTGTCTTAAAAATCCCCTGTGCTTCACCTAGTCGTTGTTCCTTCCCACCTCCTGGACCTTGGAAAACACTAATTTTTATTCTCTCCATAGTTTTGCCTTTTCCAGAATGTTATATGGTTGGAATCATAGAGTATCTAGCATTTTAAGATTGACTTTTTTGACATACATTTATGTATTTTAGGTTCCTGCTTATCTTTTCATATTTTGATAGCTCGTATTTTTTTCACTGAATATAATTCCATTGTATAGATGTAGTAAAGTTTGCTTATCCATTCTTCTTAGAATAACATCTTGGTTGCTTCCATATTGTGGCAACTATAAATAAAACTTCTGTAAACATTTGTGTGCATGATTTTGTGTGGACACAATTTTCAACTCATTTGGATAAGGACAAAGAAGTACAATTGTTGAATTGTAAGCAAGTGCATGTTTAGTTTTATAAGAAGCTATCAAATATCTTTTAAAGACTATAACATTTTGCATTCCCACCAACAATGAATGGGATTCCCTGTTGCTCTACATCTTCTCCAGCATTTGGTACTGCCAATGTTTTGAATTTTAGCCATTCTAATAGGTGTGTAGTATCTCCTTATTGCTTTCATTTGCAATTCCCTACTGACAAATAATGAGCATTTTTTCATAAGCTTATTTGCTATCAGTATGTCTTCTTTGATGAGATTTCTGTTTAGATTATTTACCCATTAATTAAGATGTTGGTTTTCTTATTTTGAAATTAAAGAATTTTTAAATATTTTTAATAATAATTCTTTTATCAGATATGTCTTTTGCAAAGATTTTATCCCAGTTTGTGGCTTGTCTTCTCATTGTCTTGATGGTGACTGTGGCAGAGCAGAAGTTTTAAATTTTAACGAAGTTCAGCTTGTCATTTTTTTCTCATTGATTGTATCTTTGGTGTTGTATCTAAGACGTCACTGCCAAATCCAAGGCCACTTACATTTTCTTCCTATAGTACCTCCTGGGAGTTTTATAGTTTGCATCTTTTATTTAGATTTATGATCTTTTTTGAGATAATTTTTTGTGAAAGTTACAAGGTTGTGTTTAGTTTCTTTTTTGTTTGTTTTGCATGAGGATGTCCAGCTGTTGCAGCATTATTTGCTAAAAAAATACTTTCTTCATGCCATTGTACCTTTCTCAAAAATCAGTTTACTATATTCGTGTAGATATATTTCTAGAATTTATGCTGCTCCATTGATCTATATGTATAAACTTCTGCCAATACCATACTCTTTTTGATTGCTGTAGCTTTATAGTAAGTCTTGAAGTCAGATAATATTAAGTGTCCAAGTTCGTCTTCTGCTCCAATATTGTGTTGGTTATTCTGAATCATTTGCTTTTATATATAAATTTAGAATCTGTCAAAATATGTAAAATAACTTGTTGATATTTTGATTGGGATCCTGTTGAGTCTATAGAAAATATTTCAATTACATGGAATATATTACATTTAGCTATATCTTCTTTGATTTCTTTCATCAGAATATTATCACCATCCTTATGTAGATTTTGTACATATTTTACTGTTTAGATTTATACCTAAGTATTTCACTTTGTTTTGGTGATAATGTAAACCCAATCGTGATTTTAATTCCAAATTACAATTTTTCTCTGCTGAGATTAAAAAATTATCTTTGGTTTATTAACCTTGCATCCTGCATCTTATTATAATTGCTTATTAGTTACAAGATTTTTTTGTTGCTGTCATTGATTCTCTAGATTTTCTGTATAGAAAATAATGTCAGAAGAAAAAATGGTGGATTAGTGGTGGCCTCGTCATTCACTGCTCCCAGAGAAGGAGGTGAAGAACTCAGATGGCCACACACGAGTGGATCATTCCCTCAGAGAACAACATTGTGAATCTGCAGAGAAACAGTGTGGGACACGCAGTGCAGGAAAAAAGGTGAAAGTGAGATATGTTCTCAAAGACTGGAGAGTGCAAGATATAGAATAGGGAATAGAGCATAGGAGGGCTGCACTGGCACATTCAGCCAGTGCAGTGCGATCTGTCCCACAGGAGGATGCCTGGCTCCCCCACAGACCTCCACACCCATTCAGACAGGAACACCTGGAGTTGGTGCAAAGTCATGGCACGGGAGCACAGGCTCTGTGGAGAGGAGACAATAGTGGGAAACATTTTTAACTCCCCAGTGCTCCGTACTGCAACCGCACTGGGTAGGAGAGGGACTGGTCTGAATAATTACTTCCTGTGACCACGACCACATGAGGGATTTTGGACACAGGCACCTTGCCCCTAGTGGTCAGTGGGAGCAGAGCACAGGAGGTGAACGCCAAAAAGGGGGCTCTGCCCCTGGAAACTGCTGGCAATTTGGCTGGTGCAGGGCTAGAAAAAAAAGAGCAAGACCCTCTGCTAGGCAGATGTGAGAATGTGGGACTGTGATGCAGAGGTGACAGCTGGCGGCATGTTGATTCAGACCACCAGACTGGCATCTGCCAACTTCTGAGTGTTTGCCCCCAATGCTAACTCTCCAGAGGTGGGTGGCCACAATCATTGGGGTACCCAGCCCAGAGACACTGTGACATAAGGTGGTTTTATACAAAACCCCTCCCCCAGCCCGGGAACTTTTGTGACAGGAACAGCAGACTCCGCCCTTGGAGGTGGGGAGAAGGAAGAAAAGCTGGTTTCTCTGTGCAGCTGGAATGAATCTGCGGGACTTTGGGGTTGAAAAATAGTTGGCCACCAATTGATTTGTCTTGCCAGACCAGTGTTGGCCAACGACTCTTGAATGATTACACTAATGCTAGTTCCCCAGGGGCGGGCAGACACCGTTTTTGGGGTCCCCAGCCTG
This sequence comes from Indri indri, assembly GCA_004363605.1. Classification (NCBI taxonomy): domain Eukaryota; kingdom Metazoa; phylum Chordata; class Mammalia; order Primates; family Indriidae; genus Indri; species Indri indri. The sequence continues at coordinate 26,651 of RJWJ010005232.1, read as the reverse complement.
GAAATGCTGCTGTATGTGGTGGTTTCAGGAAACAACCCTGCCCCAGCCTGGGGACTTCCATGCCAGGCATGGTGAGCTCCACCCTTGAATGTGGGAAGAAGTGAGAAAAGCCCCTTTCTCTGTGCAGTTGGCTTGAATCTGTGGGACTTTGGTGCTGAAAAATAGTTGATAGCATGTTGATTCAGCCAGCTGGATTGGCTTAGATCATGTCACAAGAACATAACTCCAGGGCTTGCTCTTTTGGTCCCGGCGGCTGCCAGCATTGGGGTTTATGGACAGGGAAAGAAAAACCTGGCCAGAGACCTCAGTAATTGCACCAATTGACCTCTTCCATCGATAGCAGCCATCCAAGTGTGGTGAAAGAACCTTGAGTAATATGTTAGTGGCTCCCCCTAATGGCAGACCAAGCAACCACAGAAGCACACACACATAGGCTTATGGGCACCAGCTGTGATCTATCTTGCCCTTGCACCCACCTAAAGGGGGAATAGGGTCCAAGTAACCCTGAAGAGTGGCAAGGCCTGTCCCAAAGAATGGGGCATTCATATACCCCACCTGGGTGACCACAGCCTACCACAGAGACATCAGATTACCTCAATAACTGGCTCCTTCATGCAAACTACAATCAATGACAGAGAGTGTATCCCTGGAGCTTAACACAGTGCCTTCCATCTCAAGCTATTAGAGAGCAGTGTAGTCATACCCACAAGTATGATCCACTAGCTTATAGGTTAAATTTAGGGAACAAACACACTGGCCTACATTGGCAAGAGGTCAAGACAAAGGTCAGAGGTAACCCAATTAGCTAAAATACCTCTAAGGCAATACAGGGCCAGCATGCCTCACCCCAGCACTATCAAGAAATGACCCTTGGGGACTTCTAGATAGGGCCATAAACCAGTCCTAGCATGCCCAGTTCTCAAAAAAGAAGCCTGATGAGAAAGAATCAGCAAAAGAATGCAGGAAACATGAAAGATCAGAGAGAAAATTTACCACCAAAGAAATCATTAGATACTCAACAATGGATACCAACATAAATGAAATGACTAAAATGACAGAGGAAGAATTCTGAATATGGATTATAAGAAAACTCAAATGAATTGAAGAGAAAATAGAAATCCAATACAAAAAAAGCAATAAGAACAATACAGGAAATTAATGAAAAATTCTCCAAAGTAATTGAAGTATTATGAAAGAACCAAACAGAAATAATGGAAATGAAAGAGGCATTCAAGGAACTACAAGACACAGTGGAAAGCCTTAAGAATAGGCTGGATCACACAAAGGAAATAATCTCAGAGCTTGAAGATAATGCCTATGTGCTAAAAAAATCAGATGAAGAAAAAGAACACAGAAGAAAGAGACATGAACAAAATATACAATAAATGTGGGATTATGTAAAGAGACTAAATGTCAAAACTTACAGATATTCCTGAGAGAGAAGAAGAAGATACTCAAGGGCTGGAAAATCTATTTCTTGGAATAATGGAGGAAAATATGCCTGGCCTTGTCAGAAATCTAGATATCCAGATACAAGAATAACCCAGAACTCCTGGGAGATTCATTGTGAAAAGGTAATCACCACATCACGTAGTTATTAGGCTGGACAAAGTAAACAGAAAAGAGGCAATCCTTGAAGAGTAAGATGAAAATAGCAGATAACCTGCAAACAAAAGCCTATCAGACTAACTGCAGACTTCTCAACTGAAATTTTACAAGCCAGAAGGAACTGGGGACAAATCATCAACCGTCTAAAATAGAATAATGGCAAACCTAGAATTCTTTTGCTGTAAAAACTACACTTCATCTATGAGGGAGAAATAAAGACTTTCTTAGACAATCAATCACTGCTGGAATTTGTGAAGACCAGGCCTTCCCTGCAGGAAGTACTCAGACCTGCATTTTATACTGAAGAGCACAATAGAGACCCACCAATGTAGAATCACTGAAGAGTTAAAGTCCAAAACCCTGATGCCGCAATGGCTTGAGAGGTAAAACAAAACAATAAGAATTTATCCAACAGTATGAACAGAAATATCCTCCCCAAAATTTCAATTGTCTCAATAAATGTGGATGGCTTGAATTGTCCACTGAAAAGACATATACTGGCTGAGTGGATAAAAAAAAAAAAAAAAAAACACAAAACCACAAGCCATGTATCTGCTGTCTCCAGGAAACACATCTTACCCACAAGGATGCATTCAGATACAAGGTGAAGGGTTGGAAAACAAATTTCCAGGCAAATAGAAATGAAAAGAAAGCAGGGTAGCTATTCTTATAGCAGACAACATAAAGTTTAAAGCAACAAAAGTAAAGAAAGACAAAGATGGTCATCATACAGTGGTGGAAGGAAAAATCCAACAAGACTTAACAATCCTTAATATTTATGCACCCAATACAGGAGTGGCCAGATACATATAGCAAACCCTGATTGATCTAAATAACATGATAAACCATAATACATTAGTAACTGGGGAATTCAACACCCCAGTGACAGAACTGGACAGATCCTCCAAGAAGAAAATAAGCAAATAAACAAAGGACTTAAACAGAACTCTAGAACAAATAGGTCTAACAGACATCTACAAAACATTCCACCCAAATAAAACTGAACATACATTCTTCTCATCAGCTCATGGAAACTTCTCTAAAATTGATCACATCCTAGAGCACAAAACAGATCTCAAGAAATTTTAAAAAAATAGAAATTATATCATTTATCTTTTCATGACACAGTGGAATAAAATTAGAGATCAATTCCAACTGAAACACTCATCTCTTCACAAAGTCATGGAAATTAAGCAATCTATTGCTGAATGACTATTGGGTAAAGGACAAGAGCCAGATTAAAATCAAAAGATTGAACTAAACTATAACAGGGACACAAGCTATCAAAATCTGTGGGATACAGCAAAAGCATTCCTGAGAGGAAAAGTAATTGCATGAAATGCTCACATCTAAAAGACATAAAGATCACAAATCACCAAACTAAAGAACCACCTCAAGGAACTAGAAAAGAAAGAGCAAACCAATCCTAAACCCAGCAGAAGAAAAGAAATAACTAAGATCAGAACTGACCTAGATGAAATCAAGAACAAAATGAATATACAGAAGGTTAATAAAACCAAAAGTTGGTTTTTGAAAAGATAAATAAAATTGACAGCCCTCTTGCTAGATTGACAACAAGTAGAAAGGAAGGGAGTCTGTTTGTCCATCCTACCATGTGAAGACACATAGAGGGTGCCATTTACGAGTAACAGGCCTCCCTACATACTGAATCTGCTGGTGCCTTTTTCTTGGACTTCACAGCCTATAGAACTGTGAGCAATAAATTTCTGTTGTTTGTAAATTATCCAGTAAAATATTTTGTTATAATAGCCTAAACAGATTAGATCAGAAATTGGTACCAAGAAGCAGGATATTGCTGTAACAAATACCTAAAAATGTGATAGAGGCATTGAAACTGGGCAATGGGTAAAGGTTAGCAGATTTTCAAAGTATATGCTAAGATAAGCCTACATTGCTGTGAAGAGAACATTGAAGGTGATTCTGGTGAAAGCTCAGATGAAGAGGAGAGCTGTAGAGAAAGCCTCAAACTGATGACAGATTAACTAAGTGTTCATGATTAGAATGTTGGTAGAAATATGGACAGTAAAGAACATTTTGATGAGGTTAAGACAAAAATGAGAAATATGTTTTGGAAACTGGCAGAAAGGCCTTCCTTGTAATAAAGTGGTAAAGAACTTGGCTGAATTGTGCTATGTCCTAGTGTTTTGTGGAAGGTGGAGCTTGTGAGCAATGAAATTGAATATTTGACTGAAGAAATATCTAAGCAAAAGATTGAGGGTGTAGCATGGCTTCTCTCTCTCTTTTTAGATGTAGTCTTATAAGTTTCTTTTTTAATCAATATTTTCAAAGAGCAAGTCATAATTTACATTAATGAGGTACACTGTTGTTTTGAGATATATTTTATATAATATATACATGCAATGTGGAATGATTAAATCAAGCTAATTGACATAGCCACCTCACTCATCATTTTTTAATTTGGAATTTACTCTTAGTTATGTTGGGATATATATTATTGTTAACTGTAGTCGCCCTGCTGTGCAATAGTTCTCAAAACTTATTCCTCCTGTCTAACTGAAGCTTTGTACCCTTCCCTTTGACTAACAGCTCCTCAATCCTTCCCTGCCCTAGCATCTGGTTACCAGGAGGCTACTCTCTACTTCTGAGTTTGACTTTTTTAGATTCCACATATAAGTGAGATCAGTTACTATTTGTCTTTCTGTGCCTGCCTTATTTCATTTGGCATAATGTCCTCTGGGTCTCATTCACATTTCCGCAAGTGACAGAATTTCCTTCTTTTCTATTCTATGGCTGAATAATGTTAAATTATATATTTGCATATGCGTGTGTGTGTATAAAAATAAAATTTTCTTTATCCATTAATCCCACTGATGGATACTTAGGTTGATTTTATATATTGGCTGTTGTGAACAGTGCTGGAATAAACATGGAAATGCAGATGTCCCTTCAACATATCAATTTCTCTTTTTATGGATACATAAACAGCAGTGGGATTGCTTCATCACATAGTAATTCTATTTTTACCTTTTTTCAGCAACTTTAATACTGTTTTCCATAATGGTTGTAAAAATTTTCATTTCCATCAACAGTGTATGAGGGTTCCCTTTTCTCTGCATCCTCCCCAACACTGGTTACCTTTCATCTTTTTGATCATAGCCATTCCAACAGGTATGGGGTGATATTTCATTATGGTTTTAAGTTTCACTTCCCTAATAGATATTGATGTCAAGCATAGTTTCATAAGTCTTTTGGCTGAGCATGGCTTCTTTTGATTGCTTATAGTAAAATGTGAGAAGAGAAAAACAATTTAAAGATGGAATTTATAATTAAAAAGGAAGACCTAAAAGATTTGGAAAATTCTCACCCTGACCATTTCATAAAGAAGAGAAAGTGTATTTGGGAGAGGACACCAAAGGTATAACCACACTACCATTTGATAAAGAGATTGGTATGAATCAACAGAAACCAGAGGATATTCATCAAGACAATGGAAGAATGACCCTGAAGGTATTTTGGAGATCATCAGGGCTGCAACTCCCTTCACAGATTCAGAATGCCAAGGCCTGGGGGCATAATTATGTCAAAGAAAAGGCTTCATCAAAACCTCAGCACTAGCTTCCCAATACTTCCTCAAGTCTCTGCTCTCCATATCCTGGCACAGCAATCCACCCAAGATATGGCTCTAGTGGGCTGTGGTGTGGTGTGAGCCACAGTGGCCACCCTTCCCAAGGGCATAGATGATTGACCTTGGTGGCATTTCTGCAGTGCCATCTTCACCAGGGTGCAGAGTGAAGGAGGTGTAGGGGCATGGCTGCCTCCACCCACATTTCAAAGGATGTCCCTAAAAGCCTTGTGACCCAGGCAGAGAACTGCCACAGGGGAGGTGCCACTGCAGAAAGCCCCCAGTAAGGTGATGCAGAGACCCCTCGCTAGGGAAATGCCAAGTAGACCTGGGGGACAGGACTGCTCTTGAGAATCAGACTAGTAGAGCCACCAACATGCAACTCCAGCCTGGGAGAGTTGCATAAATACAACTCCGACCTGTGAAAGCTGCCATGGAGGAGCTGCTGTGACATCCTTGGGGGCCCAAGCTACCTACCTTAGTGTGTCCAGAAGGTAAAAGGAGATAATTTTTAAACTGTAAGTTTTGATATTGTTTTCTTTGTTGGATTTTGGACTTACTTGGGACATATTTCCCCCTTATTTCTTTCCTATTTCTCCATGTTGGAATGGGAATGCCTATCCTATGTCTCTTTCGCCATTATATTTTGGAAGCACGTGACTTATTTTAGTTCACAGGCTCGTAGATGAAGGGGAATTCGTCTCAGAATATCTGGAGGGGAATTGTACCTCAGTTCTCACCCTCATCTGATTTAGATTGTATTTACACAAGACTATGGACTTTAGACTTTTGAACTGATGAGGGAACAAGTTAAGACTTGTGGTTTGCAGAATAAAATGAATGTATTTTGCATGTGAATGTGACATGAATTCTGTGAGGCATAGGTCAGAATGCTGTGGTCTGGATGTCTGTGTCCCCCCAAAATTCATATGTTGCAATCTAATCCCAAATGTGGTGATATTAATATTTTGAGGTGAGGCCTTTGGGAAGTGATTAGGTCATGAGGGGTTTGTTTTCACAAATGGAATTAGTGCCCTTATAAAAGAGTGCTGAGTGAGCTTGTTTGCCCCTTCTACCATGTGAGGAAGCAACAGGAAGCCACCATCTCTGAAGCAGAGATCAAGCGCTCACTAAACACCTAATCTCCTGGTGCCTTGGTCTTGGGCATCCCAGACTCCACAGCTATGAGCAATAAATTTCTATTATTTGTAAATTATGCATTCTATTTTGTTATAAGAGTCTGAACACACTAAGACAAGACCATATTTTTCTCATCCATTTATCTATCAGACACTTGGGTTGCTTCCACCTTTAAACAATTGTGAGAGATGTGGCTATGAACTTCGATATATAAATATCACTTTGAGGACCTGCTTTCATTATTGTGGCTACTTACCCAGAAGGGAAATTTCTGGACCATAAGATAATTTTAATTTTTAATTCTTTGAGGCATCGCTATGTTGTTTTCCATAGCAGATGAACCATTTTACATTCCCAGCAACAGTGCACAAGGGCTCCAATTTCTCCACATCATTACCAACAATTGTTATTTTTCTATAGTAACAATTCTAATGGATGTGAGGTGGTATCTCATTGTGGTTTCAATTTTCATTTGCCTAATGATTAGTGATGTTGAGGATCTTTTAATGTACTTACTGTTGAATTGTAGCAATCTTTTTGTATATTCTGAATAGTAACATCTTATAAGATATATGATTTCCAAATATTTTCTCACATTATGTGGTTTGACTTTCCATTCTATAGATTGTGACCATTGCTATGCAGAAGTTTTAAATTTCAATGTAGTTCTATTTGTATATTTTTCTTTCGTTGCCTGTTTTTTTTTTGTCACATCCAAGTGATCATCACCAAATCCAATGCAATGAAGCTTTGTCCCTATGTTTTTCTGTAATACTTTTATAGTTTTAGCTCTTGCACTTAATTCTTTCAACAATATTGAGTTAATTTTTGTATATAGTATAAGGTACAACTTTATTCTTTTGCGTGTGGATATCCTATTTTCATAGTACATTTTGATGAAAAGAACTGTTTCCTCCATTGAGTAATCTTGGCATGTTTGTCAAAGATCATTTGACCATATATGTGAAGGTTTGTTTCTGGGCTCTGTATTCTATTCCATTGATCTATGTGTCTGTCTTTTTGCCAATATCATATACTGTTTTGATTAATATAGCTTTATAATAAGTTTTGAAATCAGGATACATGAGACCCCTAACTTTCTTTCTATATTTCAAGATTATTTTGGCTATTCAAGGTTTCTTTATATTTCATATTAATTTTTGGATGATTTTTTTCTATTTTTACAAAAAACAGCATTACTGTTTTGAAAGGGATTGCATTTAATCTGTAGGTTGCTTTGGGTAGTATTGATGTCTGTTTTAGTCAGTTTGTGCTACTTGGACAAAAACACCATACACTTGGTTCTTTAGAAAACAACAACAACAACAACAACAACAACAACAACAAAACACACTTATTTCTCACAATTATGGATGCTGGAAGGCCCAAGATAAAGATGCTAGCCTATTCAGCGTCTGATGAGAGCCTTTTTACTTTTTCATAGACAGCGGTCATCTAGCTGTGTCCTTACATGGTGAAAAGATAAAGGGCAATCCCTGAGGTTACTTTTGTAAGAAAAGTAATACCATTTATAAGGGCTCCACCTTCATGACCTAATCATCTATCAAAGGTCCCACTTCCTAATACCATCGAATCTGGGGTTAATATTTCCACATAAAAAATTTACGGAGGCACGAACGTTCAGTTCATCATAAAATCTTAAAAATGTTAAATCTTCCAATCCATTAACATGGGATATCTTTTCATTCAAATCTCTTTTAATTTCATACAGCAAATTTTTTTATGTATAAGTTTTTGTACATCCTTGCTTGGGTTTATTCTAAAGTATTCACTTTGATACTATTTTAGAATTGTTTCCTTAGTTTCTTTTTTGGACTATTAATGTTTAATATATAGAAATGCAATTTATTTCTTGTGTGTTGATTTTGCATACTATAATTCTTCTGAATTCATTTATTAATTCTAACAGATTTTCATGGAATATTTAATGTTTTCTACACATATGATCATGTCATCTATAAACCAAAATAATTTTATTTCTTCTTTTCTAGTTGTGAATGACCTTCATTTTTTTTTCTTGCCTAATTGTTAGAACTTCACGTACCATGTTGAATACATGTGGTCAAAACAGTCGTCCTGTCTTGTTCCTGATCTTAGAGGAAAACGTTCAGTCTTCCATCACTGAGTATAATGCTGGGTATTGGCTTTTCATATACAGCCTTCATTGTACGAAAGTGGCTTTATTCTATTCCTGGATTTTTGAGTGTATTTGTCATGAAAGGGTGTTGAATGCCATCAAAAAAAAATTTGGCTTCCATTGAGAGGATCATGTGTTTTAAATTCATTCTGTCAATGTAATATATTACATTGACTGATTTTTGTACTATACGTTGAATCACACATAAATCCCAGAAATAGTTTCCACTACATCATGGTGTACCATCCTTTTAATGTGCAGTTGAATTCTATTTGCTAGTGTTTTGTTGAGAATTTTTGCATCTATGTTCATAGGGTACATTGACCTGTAATTTCCTTTTCTTGTAGTGTCTTTGATTGGTTCTACTGTCAGAATACTACTGACCTTATAAAATGAGTTTGGAAGTTTTCTCTTCTTATCAATTTTTTGGATGAGTTTGAGAAGGATTTGTGTTAATCCTTCTTCAAATGTTTTTTAGAATTCACCAGTGAAGCCATCAGGACCCAGGCTTTTCTTTTTGGACAAGTTTTTGAATACTGATCAAATATTCTTAATAGTTATAGGTTTGTTCAGATTTTGTATTTCTATTTCTTCATTATTCAGCAATGTAGGTTGTGCGATCTAGGAATTTGTTCACTTCATCTAAGTGACCATTTTGTTAATGTTCAGTTGATCATAGTACTCTCCTATAATAATTTTTGTTACTAAAAATCCGTTCTAATATCTCCTCTTTCACTTTCATTTCTATTTTAATTATTTGAGACTTTTAATTAATTAATTAGTTGGTATTATGAGGGTACAAATGTTTTGGTTACATAAATTGCCATTGCACCTCCCAACAAGCATGCCCACCCCCCAGACAGCAGGCATTGTTAGGTGTGGATTTACCCAGCCCCTTCTTCCCCCTCCAACCTGCGCAACACCCTATGAATGTTACTTCACATATGTGCACATTAGTGTTGATCGATTAGTACAAATTTAGTGGTGAGTACACATGGTGTTTGTTTTTCCATTCTTGAGATACTTCACTTAGAAGAATGGGCTCCAGTGCCACCCAGGACAGTAGAACACATAGTTCATCTTTTCTTTATGGCAGAGTAGCATTCCATGGTATAGATATGCCACATTTTATTATATGCTCATGTATTGATGGGCACTTGGGTTGTTTCCACATCTTTGTGATTGTGAATTGTTCTGCTATAAAGATTTGAGGGCAGATCTCTTTTTTTTTTTTTTATAGAATCTCTCTTTTTCCTTTGGGTAAATACCCAGTAGTGGGAATGCTGATTCAAATGGCAGTTCCACTTTTAGTTCTTTGAGATATCCCCATACTAATTTCCATAGAGGATGTACTAGTTTGCAGTCCTACCAGCAGTGTGTGAGTGTTCCTATCTCTCCACATACATTACAACACTTGTTGTTTTGGGGCTTTTTAATAAAAGCCATTCTCACTGGAGTTAAGTGACATGTCATTGTGGTTATGATTTGCATGTACCTGATGATTAGAGATGTTGAGAATTTATTCATGTGTTTGCTGGCCATTAGTCTGTCTTCTTTTGAAAAGTTTCTGTTCGTGTCCTTTGCCGACTATTTAATGGGGTTGTTTTATTTTTTTTCTAGCTGATTTTCCTGAGTTCTTTATAGATTTTAGTTATCAGCCCTTCATCAGATGTGTGGCATGCGAATATGTTCTCTCATTCTGTGGGGTGTGTATACACTCCAGTGATATTTCTTTGGCTGTGCAGAAGCTATCTGACTTGATCAGGACCCATTTATATATTTTTGTTGTGGCTGTGATTGACTTTGGGGTCTTCGTCATAAATTCTTTAGCTAGGCCAATGTCTATAAGAGTTTTTCCAACATTTCCTTCCAGAATTCTTATGGTTTCCTACCTTAGGTTTAATTATATTATGTGCTTTCAGTTGATTTTTGTGAGTGGTGAGAGGTACGGATCCTCTTTACGTCTTCCTCACGTGCCTATCCAATATTCCCTGGACCATTTATTGGATAGAGATTCTTTTCCCCAACATATGTTTTTCTCTGCTTTGTCAAAGATTAGATAGCTATATTATATCTGGGTTTCCAGTACTGTTCTACTGGTCTATGTCTCTGTTCTTGTGCCAGTACCATGCTGTTTTGGTTACTATACTCTTGTAGTGTATCATGAACTCTCATAAATTTATGCCTACCAATTTTTTTTCTTTACTTAAAGTTGCTTGAGCTATAAGGTGTATTCTCTGGTTCCATAAGAAGCATAGAATTATTTTTTCTGCATCAGAAAAACCTTAATGTTGGTATTTTAATAAGGATTGCATTGAATCTGTAGATCATTTTAGGTAGTATAGATATTTTAACAATGTTGATTCTGCCGATCCATGAGCATGGTATGGTTTTCCGTCTGCTTATATCATCTGCTATTTTCTTCCTGAGTATTTCTCTTCCTTTCTGAGTCAATTTACCTTTTAGGCTTCTCAATTTTGTTGATCTTCTCAAAGATTGCACGATTGTGTTGATTTTTCTTTATTATTTTACTGTACTCTATTTTGTTTAGTTCCACTATAATATTTGTTTCCTACCTTCTGATAGTTTGGGTTTAGTTTGCTCTTTTTCTAATTACTTAAGGTGTAAATTTAGGTTGTTGATTTGAGGTTGCTGACTTCAAGTCTTTCTTGTTTTAAGCTGTAAACATTTACAGCAATACATTTCTTTCAGTGCTGTTTTCACTACACTCCATACATTCTGGCACATTTGTGTTTTAATTTTCATTTGTTTCAAGATATTTTCCAGATTGCTTTTGAATTCTTCTTTGACCCTCTGGTTGATTAAGAGTATGTTGTTTAATTTCCACATAGTTGTTGAGTTTTCAACATTCCTCCTGCTATTAATTTCTAGTTTCATTCCATTATGATTAGAAAAGATACTATGCATGATTTAAAATTTTCAAAACTTTTTAAGAGACTTGTTTTTTGGCCTAACATATGGTTTATCCCTTGAGAGTGTGTCATGTGTACTTGAAAAAAATGTGTATTATTGTGTTCTTAGAGTGTTCTATATATGTCTGTAAGGTCCAATTGGACAACAGTACAGTTCAAGTCTTTTATTTTCTTATTTTTCTTAGGTCTGGTTGTTTCATTCATTTTTGACATTTGGTTATTAAAGTCTCCTACCATTATTATAGAACTCTCTATTTATCCCTTCAATTCTGACAATGTTTTCTTCATATATTTAAGGGCTCTGATGTTTCATTAGAAGACACATTGGTTGGTCATTTCTGTAAATGGGAACTAATTGTATCTCTGATACTAGTGGAAATTAATGTGAAAGATAAACGTGTTGTTTACATAGGTTTTTTAAAGAGTAAATGAAGACTATGCTCTTACTGCATGAATTCAAAAAGACATTTGCCACATGAAAGCACATAAAAAGATATTGGAAAACATAATGGATTGTCTTCAACTCTAACTTTGCACAAAATACACTGACATTGTTCAAAAGGCTCTTTCATCTACTGACACTGTAAAAAGTTAAGAAAGAGGATTTAACTCTAATAAGTAAGTAGTATTTTTAATTTTTTTTTACTTTGTATGTATTCATATGGTATAAGTGAAATTTTGATACATTGATATATTGCATTGTGCTGAAACCAGGGTCTTCCATGCATCCATCATTGGAATAACACAGATTGTTCCCTCCAAGTAACACCCTATGCAATCCCACCCTTTTTACGATTCTCCCATCCCCCATCCCTATGAGTCTTCACTGTTCGTCATTCCACACTCTACTTTGATTTGTACACATTATGTAGCTCCCACTTATAGGTGAGAACAGATGATATTTGTCTTTCTATATCTGAATTATTTCACTAAAGGTAATGGCACCTAGTTCTAAACATTTTCTTGCTATAAAGGACATAATTTCATTTTTCTATGGCTAAATAATATTCCATTTTATAAACACACCATCTTTTTTATCCAATCTGCCATTATTGCACACTGAGGTTGATTCTATATTTATGCAGTTATTAATAATGCTGCAATAAATGTGAGTGCAGTTATCTTTTTGATATAATGATTTATTTTCCTTTGACTAGATACCCAGTGGTAGGATTTCTGGATTGTATGGTAGTTCAATTTTTACTTCTTTGTGAAATGTCTATAAGGTTTTAAATAGAGATTTTACTAATTTACATTCTTGCCACAGTATATAATAATTCCTTTTTCTCCACATCCTCACCTATATGTGTTTCTTTTTGTTTTTGTGATAATAGCCATTCTGATTTGTGTAAGATGATATCTCGTTGGAGTTTTAATTTGCATTTGTCTGGTGATTAGTGATGTTGAACATTTTTTCAGAAGCTTGTTGGCCATTAGTGTTTCCTCTTTCGAAAAAATGTCTATTTATGTTCTTAGCTTACTTTTTAAAAAAATTCAGAATATAATGGGGCTATAAATACTTTGGTTACATATATTGCGTTTTCACTCTGCAAGTCAGAGCTACAAGCATGCCCAAACATGAGACATCATGCACCATCATACCCATTATGTGTGAATTTACCCATCCCCTGCTCACCCATCCTACCTGCATGAATCCCTGTGAATGTTACTTCCATAAGTGCACATAAGAGTTGGTAAGTTAGTCACAATTTAATAGCCAGTAGATGTGGTGCTTATTTTTCAATACTTGTGATACTTCACTTTGAAGAATGGAGCTCCATCTCCATCCAGAAGAGTAAAAGGGGTATTAGTTAATCATGTTTTATGGCAAAGTAGTACTCCATGGTATACATATACCACATTTTATTACTCAACACAAGTATTGATGGACACTTGGGTCATTTCTACATCTTTGCAATTATGAATTTTGCTGCTATGAACGTTTGAGTGAAGATGTCTTTTTCACAGAATGTCTTTTTTTTTTTCCTTTGGGTAAATATCCAGAAGTGGAATTGCTGGATCAAATGGTAGTTCTACTTTGAGTTCATTGAGGTATCTCCATATTAATTTCCATAGTGGTTGTACTATGTGTAGTCCCACCAGCAATGAATGAGTGTTCCCATCTCTCCACATCCACACCAACATTTGCTGTTTTGGGACATATTGATAAAAGCCATTTCTACTTGAGTTAAATGATATGTCATTGTGGTTTTGATTTGCATTTCTCTGATGAATAAAAATGTTGAGCATTTTTTCACATGTTTGTTAGCCATTAGTCTGTCTTCTTTTGAAAAGTTTCTGTTCATGTCCTTTGCCCACTTTTAAAAGGAGTCATTTGAATTTTTCTTGCTGATTTTCCTGAGTTTTATATTGATTCTTATTATCAACCCTTTTTTGTAGTGTAGCATGTGTATATTTTCTCCCATTCTGTAGGTTGTCTAAAGATAGCTTTCACTGTAAAGATAGTTTTCTTGCCTGTGAAAAAGCTTTTTAATTTAATCAGGTTAATTTATTTATTTTTGTTGAGGCTGTGATTGCCTTTGGGGTCTTCATCATAAATTCTTTGCCTAGGCTGATGTTCTTTAAGTGTTTTTCCAACATTTTCTTTTAGAATTCTTATGGTTTCCTGCCTTAGGTATAAGTCTCTAATACATTGTGAGTTGGTATTTGTGAGGGGTGAGAGGTACAGGTCTTGTTTCATTCTTCTACATGTGGCTATCTGATTTTCTTGTAACCATTTACTGAATAGGGACTCTTTTCCGCAGTGTATGTTTTTGTCTGCTTTGTCAAAGATCAGATGGCAATACGAGGATGGTTTTATATTTGGGTTGTCAGTTCTGTTGCATTGTCTATGTCTCTGTTTTATGCCAGTAAAATGCTGTTTTGGTTACTATAGCCTTATAGTATAGCTGGAAGTCTGGTAAATCAATTACTCCCAATTTGTTCTTTCTGGTTAAGATTGCTTTTTGCTTTACAGGGTCTTCTCTGGTTCCATATGAAGCATAGAATTATTTTTCTAGATCACTGAATAATGATGCATGGAATCTGTAGATCAATTTGGGTAGTATAAACATTTTATCAATGCCGATTCTGCTGATCTGTGAGCATGGCATTGTCCATCTGTTTACATCCTGTGGTATTTCATTCCTCAGTGTTTCATAATTCTCCCTGTGGAGGTCTTTTACCTCCTTAGTTTAATATTTTCCTAGGTACTTTATTTTCTTTGTCACTCTTTTGAAAGTTATTGAGTGTTTGATTTGGTTTGGAGATTAACTGTTGTTGGCGTATATGAATTCTACTTATTTGTTTACATTGATTTTATAACCCGAGACTTTGCTTGATTTTTTCATCAATTGTAGTAGTGTCTTGCCAGAATCTCTGGGGTTTTCAAGATATAAAATTATATCATCACTACGGAGCAATATTTTGACCTGTTCTGTCCCCATTTGGATGCCCTTGATTTCCTTCCCTTGTCTGATTGCTCTGGCTATGACTTCCAGGACTATGTTGAATAGAAATGGTGACAGAGGGCAGGCTTGTCTGCTTCCAATTGTAAGCGGGAATGTTTTCAATTATTCCCCATACAGTATGACATTGGCTGTGGGTTTTCCATACATTGCTTTAATCATTTTTAGGTAACTCCCATCTATGCCTTTTTGCTTAAGCGTCTTACCATAAGAGGGTGGTGAATTTTGTCAAATCCTTTTTCTGCACTTATTGAGAGGATCATATGATCTTTGGTTTTACTTCTGTTAATGTGGTGAATTACATTTCTAGATTTGTGTATGTTTAACCATCCCTGATTTTCTGGGATGAAGCCATTTGGTCCTGATGGATTATTATTTTGATAAGCACCTGAAGTCAGTTTGCTAAAATTTTCTTGAAAATTTTGAATCTATATTGATAAGATATATTGGTCTATAGATTTATTTTATTGTTGAGTCCTTCCCTGGATTTGGTATCAGGGTGATGTTGGCTTCATTAAAGATGTTGGGGAGGAGTCCTTCCTTCCTGATATTTTGAAATAATATCTGCAGAATGGGCACCAGTTCTTCTTCATAGATCTTATAAAATTGAGGTGAGAAACCATCTGGTCTGGATCTTTATTTTTAGGAAGAATTTTTATTGATGCTTCCATTTTTTTACATGATATCAGTCTCTTCACTAATTATCTTTCTTCCTGATTGAGCCCAGGTAGCCTGTGTTTTTCTGAGTATTTGTCCATTACCTCTTTTTTGTTTTCAATGTTATGTGTGTAGAGATTTTTATACTACTCATAGGTGATATTTTGTATATCTGTTGTACCTGTTGTGATTTTTATCCTTTTTCTTTCCTTATTGAGATCATTAGAATCCTTTCTTCTCTGCTTCTGCTTAATCTTGTGAGAGGTGTGCCAATTTTGTTTCTTTGCAAAGAACCAATTTTTATTTATTAATCTTCCATATAGGCTTTTTGTTACTGATTTTATTTAATTGTGTTCTGATCTTGGTTATTTCTTTTCCTCTGCTGGGTTTAGGATTTGTTTGCTCTTTCTTGTCCATTTATTTGAGATGATTCATTAGATTGTTGATTTGTGATTTTTCTGTCTTTTGGATGTAGGCATTTATGGCTATAAATTTTCCTCTCTGAGATCTTTCAGTTATTTCTCACAGATTTTAATAACTTGTGTCCCCCTTATCTTTCACTTTAAAGAATATTTTGATTTCCATCTTAATACCCACATCAACATGACTATCTTTCAGCAGTAGATTCTTTAGTTTCCATGACTTGGTGTGGAGATCAGTGTTTCTGTTGAAGTTGTATTCTAATTTTATTCCACTGTAGTCTAAGAAGTTGCCTGCTATAATTTCTTCATTGTTACATTTGTTGAGACATGATATGTGGCCTAGTATATGGTCAATCTTAGAGAATGTACCACGAGCTGATGAGAAAAACATATATTCAGTGGTTTGTGGTATGATATTTAGTAAATGTCCATCAGGCCCATATGGTCTAGAGTTCTGTTTATGTCAATTTTTTTTTAATCCCTCTTTGGAGGATCTGTTCTATCATGTCAGAGGGGTGTTGAAGACCCAGCTTTTATAGTCCTGCTGTTTATCATTTTGTTTAGATTAAGTAGTATTTGCACCTGAGTTGGGTATATAAATATTTAGAATTGTTATGGCTTCATGTTTAATTGTTCCCTTTACCTGCATATAATGATCATCTTTGTCTTTCTTTATATTTGTTGATTTGAAGACTAAGTTAGCTGAAATGAGAACTACTACATCAGCTTTTTTTTTGGTTTCCATTTGCGTGGAACATTGTTTTCCATCTCCTTACCTTGAGTCTGAATGAATCCTTGTGAGTTAGATGTGTTTCCTGAAGACAGTAGTTACTTGGCTTGTGTATATATATATCCATTTGGCCAACCCATGTCTCTTCAGTGGGCAGTTCAAGCCATTCACATTTATCGAAGTATTGATCAGTAGGGTAAATTTATTTTTATCCTGTTGCATAGAACTTTGTTGATTTGTTTTCTCTCTTTAGCCATTGTAGTATCTGGCCTTTGACATTTAGCTTTTGGATGATTTCACTCTGGTGAGCTTCTATTGTGTTCCTCTGTGTGTAACAGTTTTTCGAGGGCTTCCTGTGCGGCAGATCTTGTCTTGATGAATTCTCTCAGTGTTTGCTTGTCTGAAAATGTCTTAATTTCTCCTTCATATAAGAAAATTAGTATTTCAGGATCTAGAATTCTAGCTGGGCATTATTCTGCTTGAGGAGACTAAAAATGGGACCCCAATTCCTTCTGGCTTGCAAGATCACAGTTGAGAAGTCTGCGGTTATTCTGATGGATTTTCATTTGTAGGTAACCTGCGGCTTTCGCCTAACAGCTTGTAGGGAGGCCTCTTTTGTGTTTATTTGGCCAGTCTCCTGAATACCTGTTGTGGTGTCTTCCTGTTTGCAATGAATCTCGCAGGGGGACTTTGAGCTTCTTGTACCTGGATATCTAGATTTCTAGCAATGCCAGGGAGTTTTCCTCCTTTATTCCTTCAAATAGATTATCCAACCCTTGTGTATTTTCTTCTTTCCTCTCAGGGAAGCTTACGATTCTTATGTTAGACCTTTTCACATGATCCCACATTTCTTTTCTCTTATTTGTCTACTCTATCTTTGTGATTGACTTCTTCAATTGAAAGGTGTTGTCTTCATTCTGTGAAATTCTTTCTTCTGCTTGATATAAACTATTCTTAATGCTTTTCACTGTGTTTTGTAAATCCTTGAATAAATTTTTTCATTTCCTGAAATTCTGTTTTATTTTTCTTTCATATTTCAATTTCTTTAACGAATGTTTCATTAATTTTCTGCATGTCTTTTTATGGTTTCTTTGTGTTAGGTTGCCAGTCTATCGTGCATTTCATTGACTTTCCTTATAATCCATGTGCGAAATCCTTCATCTGTTATTTCCATGTTCTGATTTTGGTTGGTATCCATCACTAGAGAGCTGGTGTTACCTATTGCAGGTGTTCTTTTACTTTGATTCTTCATGTTTCTGAATTTCTTTCACTGATTCCTTATCATCTGGAGCAGCTGATGCTTCTTACCTTTAGATTTTCTTTTGTGTAGATAATGACACACCCAGCTTAGTCTCTGAGTCAATAGATTGTACTTATGGGTGGGAATGGACCGCACCTTGTATGATGAGTCAGTTAAATGCAGTAAAAGGCCATAGAAATTGATTTACCTTTCAGTATGTGGCACCTGCCAGAAGGAACAAACTGCAATGTTGTTTTTTTTCGGTCCTGTGAACACCTGTAGTTCCTCAGGAAAAGCACTCCAGTGCACCACGGAGTCGGCGGGGCTGTGGGACTTCCAGGTATGTCATTATTCTCCACTTCAGCAGGTGCAGGTGGGGACTGAGGCTGGGCATGCTTGGGTTGAGTCAGGCTGCCCTCAAGCTACACAATTGTTTTTAGCAGGATCAATGGTCTGTTCCCTGTCTCTGGGCATAGCTGCCAGTCAGGGGCTGAATTGGCCCCACTCTACCAGAATTTCTGGTTGTGGAGGAAGGACTGTCTGAGATCCTCAATCAGGCAGTCCGGAGCAGACCTCACTCCTTTTCACTCTCCTCTATTCTGAGGTTTCTTGTGGCCCTCTGCTGACATGCAAGACCTCAAGCCAGCCATGCTTCCCTGAAAAGTGTGATGGCAGCCAAGAGGTTCCCTGCTCAGTATCCCAGCCTGAGCTGGGAGCACAGCCCTCCCATGGGAGGAGGGTACCCTACAAGTGTCCCACAGCTATGATCCCCACACACTATGCTCTCCCTTTATCTGCCCCTGTGGGCATCCCAACCTTACGAGAATAATTCATAAATATCCTTCTGTGCTCCTGGGCAATGCAATCCAGACCTGGGTCAACCGGCTATGGCCAGCAGGCCTGAAGCCCATGCCCCAGAGATCAATCTCTGTTCATGCCAGGGAGAAGAATGCTGTTCCCAAGTCACCCACGGAATGCCCAAACTCATTCAATGTCCGTCATCCTCCGGGTTTGCCCTGTTGTGCCTGAATTACCAGAAAAGCAGCACCAGGAAGGGCCAATGGGTAGGGAGATCACAGTCTTACGCTATGGCTGGTCATGTCTCTTATCCGCCATCTTTACTTCCCCCTCCTTAGTGTACTTTTAAGGAATTATTTGTTTTTGTTTTGTTGTTGTTATTGTTGTTGAGTTATTTGTAAATTCTGGATATTAGTTCCTTCTTGGATGTATAGTTTGCAAACACTTTCTCTCATTCTGCAAGTTTTCTGTTCACTGTGGATTATTTATTTTGCTGTGAAGAATATTATTAGTTTAAGCTACAATTGTCAATATTTATTTATGTTGCCCCCACTTTGAAGGCCTTAGTCATGAATGCTTTGCCTAGACTGATGTCCAAAAGAGTTTTCCCTTAGTTTTCTTCTAATTTTATTATAGTTTGGGGACTTACATTCAAGTCTTTAATCCATCTTGAATTGATCTTTGTATATAGTGAGGAAAAGGTGTCCAGTTTTATTCTTTTTCATATGGCCATCCAATTTCCCCAGCACCATTTATTTTTATAACAGTACCATGCTGTTTTGGTTACTATAACATTGACGTTTAATTTAAAGTCAGGCAATATGATTCCAATAGCTTTGTTCTTTTTGCTCAGGATTTCTGTGGCTATTTGGGTATTTTTTTGCTTCCATATGAACTTTAGAATTGTTTTTTTCTAATTCTGTGACAAATGATGCTGCTATTTTTGGCATTGCATTGAACCGGTAGATTGCTTTCAGCAGTATGGTTATGTTGATGGTTTTAATTCTTCAAATGTGTCAGCACAGGATGTTTATCCATTTGTTTGTGCAATCTACAAAATCTAAGCTTTGTAGTTTTCCTAGTAGATTTCATTCACCTCATTTTTTAGATATATTCCTCAGTATTTTATTTTATTTTGTGTCATAGCTATTGCAAATGGGATTGACTTCTTACTTTGAGTCTCAGCTAGATCATCATTGGTGTATAGAAATGCTACTAATTTGTGCTTATTGATTTGTAGCCTGAAATTTTACTGAATTCATTTATCAAATCTAAGAGCTAGTTGGTGAAGTTTGTAGGGTTTTATAGATGAAGATCACCTATCAGTGAAGAGGGATAATTTGACTTACTCCTATCCAATTTGGATACTTTGTATTTTTTATCTTGCCTAATTTTTTGGGCAAGGAATTCCAGTATTATTTTGAATAATATTGGTGATAATGCCTGATGCCAAAGCCAGGAATGGACACAACAAGGAAAAGGAAACTACAGACCAATATTCCTCATGAATATAGATGCAAAAATCCTCAAGAAGATCTTAGCAAACCGAATTCAATAGTGCATCAAAAAATAATTCATCATTACCCAGTGGGTTTTATCCCAGAGATGCAAGTTTGGTTTAACATATGCAAATCTATAAATGCAATTCATCACATAAATAAAAGCAAGAACAAAATCATATGATTCTCTTGATAGATGCCGAAAAAACATTCGACAAAATCTAGCACACTTTTATGATAAAAACTCTTAACAAAATAGGCATAAATGGGACATACCTTAAAATTGCTAAAGCCACATATGTTAAACACACAGCCAATATCATACTGAACATAGAAAAATTGAAATATTTCCCACTTAGAACTGGAACCAGACAAAGTTGCCCACTATCTATCCACTTCTATTCCACATAGTGCTGGAAGTCAGAGCCAGAGCAATCAGACAAGAGAGGAGAATTAAGGGTGTCCACATGGGGGCAGAATTGGTCAAACTCTCATTCTGTGCTGACGCTATGATGTTATATATAGAAAATCCCAAGTATTCAACCAAGAGCCTCCTGAAATTGTATATGAATTCAGTAAAGTCTCGAGATACAAAATCAATGCACACAAATCAGTGGGCTTCATATATGCCAATAACAGTGAAGCCGAAAAGCAAATCAAAGATGCATCGACGTTCACAATAGATCAAAGAAAATTAAATACTTAGGAATATATTTAAAAAAGGAGGTGATAGCAATATAGGAATAGGGAGAACTGTGAAATACTGAGAAAAAAATTAGGAAGATGCAAACAGAAAGAAAACCGTACCATGCTCATGGATTAGCAAAATCAATATGGTTAAAATGTCTATACTACCTAAAGTGATCTACAGAATTAATACAATCCCCATCAAAATACCATCATCATTCTTTACAGATCTAGGAAAAATAATACCATGCTTTGTCTGGAAACGGAGAGGACCTCATATAGCCAAAGCAGCCTTTAGCAAAAAGAACAAATTGGGAGGCATGTGTCTACCAAAGTTTAAGCTTTACGACAAGGCTATAGTAACCAAAAAAGCATGGTACTTGCGAAAGAACAGAAATAAGAACCTTTGGAACAGGACTGAGAAACCAGGTATAAAACCATCCTGACATTGTCATCAAATTTTGACAAAACAGACAAAAATATACACTGGGGAAAAGAATCTCTATTCAAATAGATGGTTCTGGGATAAATGGATAGCCACATGCAGAAGATTGCAACTGGATCCGCACCTCTCACCTCTCATAAAAATCAACTCATGATGCATAACAGACTTAAACCTAAGGCATGAACCCTTTAGAATTTTAGAAGAAAATGTTGGGAAACCTCTTATAGACATTAGCCTAGGCAAATAATTTCTGAAGAAGACCCCCAAAGCAATAACAGCAGCAACAAAAATAAATAAATAGGATATGATCAAATCAAAAAGTTTCTGCACAGCCAAGGAAACTGTCATTACAGTGAATAGACAACCTACAGAATGGGAGAAAATATTTGCAGGCTACACATCCAGTAAAGGGCTGATAACAAGAATCTATGTAGAACTTAAGAAAATAAACAAGAAAAAAAAATCAAACAACCCCATTTAAAAGGGGGCAAAGGGCATGAACCGAAACTTTTCAAAAGAAGACAGAAAAATGGCCAGCAAACACATAAAGAAGTGCTCAACATCTCTAATCATTAGGGACATGCAAATTAAAACCACAATGAGATATCACCTAACCCCAGGGAGAATGGCCCTTATCAACAAGTCCCAATACAGCAAATGCTGGTGTGGATGTTGAGAGATTGGAACATTGTTACACTGCTGGTGGGACTGCCAATTCATACAACCCCTGTATAATGTAATTTGGAGATATTTCCAAGAGCTGAGAATTGAAATACCATTTCATCCATCAATCCCACTAATAGGCATCTATCTAAAGGAAATATAGATATTCTATAAAAAAGACATTTGCACTCGAAAGTTTATGGCAGCACAATTTACAACACAAAGATGTGGAAAGAACCCAAGTGTTCATCAATACGTGAGTGGATTAATAAACTGTGGCATATGTATACCATGGAATACTACTTAACTACAAAAATCAGTGGTGATCTAGCACCTCTTATATTATCCCGGATAGAACTTGAGCCCATCCTTCAAAGTGAGGTATCACAAGAATGGAAAAACAAGTACCATATGTCCTCACCATCAAGTTGGTACTAACTGATCAGCACTAAGGTGCTCACGTGTTGGGTAGCATTCAACTGGGTGCTTTTCAGATTTGAGGGGGGTGTTGGGGAGGATAAACTCAAAACTAATGGATGTAGAGCACACTGCATGGGGAAAGGCCATGCTTGCAGCCCTGGCTCAAGTGAGGCAAAGGCATTATATCTAAGCATAATATTTTTACTCCCATAATGTTCTGAAATTCAAAAAAAGAATAAAAAAAATCATGTTTTCTGAAAAAAATAACAGTAGTGTGTCCTCCTATCTGATTAATGTATCATTTATTATGTTTTTGTCTTATTTCATTAACTACGGTTTTGAGCACAATGCAGAATATAATTGTTGAGAGGGGACATGTTTGCCTTGTGCAGGAAAGTATGTGGTTTTCCACTATCAAGTAGCATGTGAGCTGTAGATTTTTTTTATGAAGTTTAGAAAGTTTCTCTCTATTTCTAGTTTTCCGAGGTTTTATTATGAATGTGTGTTGGATTTTTTCAAATTATTTTTAATGCTTTTCCCGCATTTATTGATATGATTATATACTTTTATTCTTTTTAGCTTGTTGACTTGTCGGATTACGTTAATTAATGTTCAACTGTTGAACCAGCCCTGTATACCTGAAATAAATCCCACTTACTCATTATATATATTTCTTTTATGTATTATTAGATTTAATGTGCTACTATTTTACTGGAAATATTACATGTATTTTTATGAGAAACATTGGTGTGCAGTTTTTCTTTCTTACATTGTCTTTGACTATTTTTCATGTTAAGGTAATGCTGGCCTCATAAAATGAGTTCATAAATATTCCCTCTGCTTCTATTTTTTATAAGAGATTATATAAAAAAGGATATTTCTTCTTTGACTATTGGTTGAATTCATAGGTGAACACATCTGGGCCTTGTGCTTTCTCTTTTGAAATATTATTAATTACAGACTCATTTTCTTTTATGGATATAGCCTTAATTAGATTATTACTTTTTCCTTGTGTGATTATTTGAAGATTATGTCTTTCAAAATATTGGTCCATTTTATTGTGGTTATCAAATTTTTTGGCCATAGAGGTTTTTAAAAATAATATTCCTTTATTATCTTTTAATATCCATGGGATCAGTTGTAATGTCCTCTGTTCCATTTCTGATGTTGATAATTTTTTCTTTTTATTCTCAGTTAACTTGGCTACATATTTATTAATTTTATTGATCTTCACATAGAACAAGCTTTTGTTTTGCTGATTTTCTCTATTGGTTTTCCATGTTACATTTCGTCAATTTCTGCTCTAGCTTTTATTATTTATTGTCTTCTGATTACTTTGGAATTAATTTGCTCTTCTTTTTCCTTCTAGTTTCCTATAATATGATAATAAGTTTTTGATTTTATAAATTTGTTTTTTCTAATATTTGCATTCAATGCAATAAGTTTCTGCTTTACCCCACAAATTTTGACAATTAATATTTTCATTTTAATTTAATTTAAAATATTTAAAATTTTTAAAATATTTAAAAGTCTTGAGACTTTTCTTTAAATATTATTTAGAAGAATGCTGTTTATTCTCCAAGTATTTTGGAATTTTTCACATATATTTGTTATTGATTTCCAGTTTAATTCCATCATGGTCTGAAAGTATGATTTGTATTTTTAAAATTGATTAAGGTGCATTTTATGGACTGGAATGTGCTCTGTTTTGGTGAATATTTCAGGTGAGCTTGAGAAAAATATGAATTCTGATATTGCTAGGTGAGGTATTCTATACATGTCAATTTTATCTTCATTTGATTGATGGTGTTATTGAGTTCAACTCTGTACTTAATCGATTTCCTGTTTGCTGGATCTGTCAATTACTAATTGAGGAATGTCGAAGTCTCCTACTATAAAAATGGATTCACCCATTTTCTTCTTATAGTTCTATCAGGTTTTTTGTCATCTATTTTGACACTCTGTTATTATGCCCATACACATTGAGGATTGTTATGTCTTCTTGAAAAATTGACCCTTTCCAAATTATGTAATACATCTCTATATCTTGGATCAGTTTTCTTGCTCCAAAATGGGCTATGTCTGAAATTACTCTAGCTATTCAATCTTTCTTATGATCAGTGTTAGCATGGTATATCCTCTCCTATACCTTACCTTTAATCTGTTTATTTACATTTAAATGAGTTTCTTGTAGAGAATATGTATTTGTGTCTTCTTTTATTATCCACCATGATAACCTCTTTAACTGATATATTTAGATCATCTACACTTGAAGTGATTATTAATATTGTTGAACTAATATCTATCATATTTGTTATTGTTTTCTATTCATTGTTTTTGAACTTTGTTTCTTTTTCTTTCACACTTTTTTTGCCTTTTGTGGTTTTAACTGTACATTTCATATAATTCCATTTAATCTCCTTACTAGGATATATTTCTTTTTAAAACATTTTTAGTGGTTGCCTTAGAGTTTGAAAAGTACTTTTACAACTAATTCAGGTCCACTTTTATTAGTACTAAACTACTTCATGTGTAGTTCAAGTAACTTATGATATTCCCAATTTCTATGTTCTTTAAATTTTAGCATTTGAACTTAAAACATACCTAGAATTATTTTTCATATGATGTGAGGAAGTAAACAATAGATTCAGCTTGTGATAACCAATAATACTATTAATGAATAACTGATGGTAATGTGGAAAGAGGATGATCCTGTACAACAAATTAGTTAATTTTACTTTTGGTTCATAATGGCTTGCAAGAAAAACTTTTTAAATTGCTGATACTAGGTTATAGGCTACCTGTAGATTTTTTAAATTATTAATACAAAGTTTTTATGGGGGTACAAACGTCTGGGTGACATCTATTGCATTTGCACCACCCAAATCAGAGCTATAGGTGTTCACCTCCCAGACTGTGAGTACTGCACCCATTAGGTATAAATTTGCCCATCTCCTCCTCCCCTTCCCGCCTGCCCAATCGCCAATGAATGTTACTTCCATACGTGAAAATAAATGTTAATTAGTACCAATTTGATGGTGAGTACATGCGGTGCTTGCTTTTCCATTCTTGTGATACTTCACTTAGTAGAATGGGCTCCAGCTCCATCCAGGATAATACAATAGGTGCTGGATCATCATCACTTTTTATGGCTGAGTAGAACTCCATGGTATACATATATCACATTTTATTAATCCACTCATGTATTTTTTTTCTTTTTTATGTCAGCATATTATGGGGATACAAAAGTGTAGGTTACGTATATTGCCCTTGCCCCACCCAAGTCAGAGCTTCAACTGTGTCCCTCTCCCATAAGGTGAGCATCACACTCATTATGTGTGTATATATCCATCCCCTCCTCCCCCCTCCCACCTGCTCAACACCCAATAAATGTTGTTCTTATATGTGCACTTAGGTGTTGATCAGTGAAACCAATTTGCTGGTGAGTACATGTGGTGCTTGTTTTCCCATTCTTGGGATATTTCACTTAGTAGAATGGGTTCCAGCTCTATCCAGGATAATACAAGAGGTGGTATATCACCATTGTTTTTTGTGGCTGAATAGAACTCCATGGTATATATATATATATATATATATATACCACATTTTATCAATCCACTCATGTATTAATGTGCAATTGGGTTCTTTCCACATCTTTGCAATTGTGAATTTTGCTGCCATAAACATTCGAGTACAGATGTCTTTAGTATAGAATGTATTTTTTTCCTTCTGGTGGATGCCCAGTATGTGGTGGGATTGCTAGATCAAATGGTAGATTTTAATTATCTCCCATTTCTCTCCACTTAAGAATAAGGTAAAATTGACTCTAGAAAATAAAGTTAAATTTCTTTTAAAAATTCATATCCATCAGAATTCTATTCCTACAAATGCATGTTCTTTTCCTTTAGCATTTTTAATCTACCGAAAACCTGATACTATACATGGAATATATTTAGAGTAATGTGAAACATAATTATGTAACCACCTACAGATAATAAAGAGTATTAACATAATAATTAAAATAATTCCAACTGAAAATTTGCTTTGCATAAACCAAAAAAGGTTAATTACATGTGACTAGAGTATAAATGTTTTAAAAGCAAGTGATGAAAATATTATTCTTTATTTAGCTGTATTTTACATAATATGTAATAATTCTTTTTTTTTTTTTTTTTTTTTT